>JADRCC010474830.1:0-10836 GCA_019843855.1 Hylomyscus alleni
GTGTGTGTGTGTGTGTGTGTGTGTGTGTGCATGTGTGTGTGTATATGGTATGTGTTGTGGTGTGTGTGTATATGGTGTGTGTATGCTGTAGTGTGTGTGTGGTGTGTGTGTATATGGTGTGTGTATGCTGTAGTGTGTATGTGCTGTGTAGTGTGTATGTGTTTGTGTGGTGTGTGTGGCATGGTGGTGTATGTGCTGTGTGGTATGTATGCGTTTGTATGGTGTGTGTGATGTGTGTCTGGTATGTGTGTGATATGCGTGTATATGGTGTGTGTGATGTGTGTGGTGTGTGTGATGTGTGTGGTATATGTGTGTGGTGTGGTGGTGGTGTGTGTGTGTATGGTGTGTGTGATGTATGTGGTATGTGTGTGTGGTTTTGTTATTTATTTTTTAAAAGATTTATTTATTTATTATATGTAAGTACACTGTGGCTGTCTTCAGACACTCCAGAAGAGGTTATCAGATCTCATTATGAATAGTTGTGAGCCATCATGTGGTTGCTGGGATTTGAACTCAGGACCTTTGGAAGAGCACATTGCTTATAACTGCTGAGCCTACAGCCTGTGGTTTTGTTATTTTAACCAAGGGCTGAGTTCTTCATGTTTCTTCTACATGAGAAGAAAAGTGAGGACCATGACAGTTAACTGTTGAAGAACACATGTTCTGATAGTTGTTGATACATTTCTAATGTAAGGTACATTGTGAATTCAAAACCAGAATTACAATACTTGGTAAATATTTTCATATAAATGATAAAATAAATATCACTTTTTTTTGAATGCCACAGTGAAGCAATACCCAAGAAACAGCAAAATCCAATATGTAAAAAATCCACGCAGAGCAGTGCAGGTAAGATTTTTGATACTGAATTACTCAAAATGGTGCTGGCCTACATAAAAAAATGAATAAAAATTTTAAAAGAGTGAAAGTGTAAATTTTAGTTGAATTGTTTATTAATTTGTTTTCTAACATTCTGAAATTAAGAATTTAAGAAATTATTTCTAAGAAAATTGAAATATGAAATTAATGTCTGATAATATTGGCTTATTTAGTTTTGACCCCTAATATCTTTGCATAAATAGGAAAAATGTTTTTTTTTAAGATTTATTTTATTTATTTTATGTGTATGAGTACACTGTAGCTGTACAGATGGCCATGAGCTATCATGTGTGTGACTGCTGGGAAATGAACTCAGGACCTCTGCCGACTACACTTGCTCTGGCCTGCTTACTCCAGTGTAATATACTGTAGTTGTCTTCAGATACATCAGAAGAGGGTGTCAGATCTCATTACAGGTGGTTGTGAGCCACCATGTGGTTGCTGGGATTTGAACTCAGGACCTTTGGAAGAGCAGTCAGTGCTCTTACCTGCTGAGCCATCTCGCCAGCCCGGAAAAATGTTTTTAACCTAGTACATTATAGTCACATTATCATAACTTGGACTTGTTATAAAAATAAATTTTTCATTTAATTTTTATGATAAATGTAATATATTTTGCCCCTATGAAGTTCAGTGTCACTAATGTCACTATATAATGTCATGCCTTTCATCCCAGCACGTGGGAGGCAGAGGCAAGTGGATGTCTGTGAGTTCAAGACCAGCCTGATCTACATAGTAAGTTCTAGGACAGCCAGAGCTACACAGTAAGACCCTGTCTCAAAAGAAAATACATTATCATCAACAATAAAGCCCAAATGTCATTATGTAATAAGATACAGTGTTCAAGCATTTTCAGTAATTTCTCCCAGTGCAATTTAACTTGTCTGCTTTTTGCTCTCTAAACTTCCCAGTTTGGAACAGCATCTGCATATTGTCTGACTCTCATCTTATTTACTTCTCATTCCTAGGTGACTGTGTTCTGCCATAATGTATAATTGGCTCACTGAACAGTTTTAGCAATGTAACCCATCCCTCTTGTGGCTTGTTTGGGATCGAAGACAGGGATCTATGAACTTTCTACATGAATCCTCACTAGGTCTACCTCCCATACTGGTTTTCTTTCTTTCTTTTTTTTAATTGATTTAGGATATGTTAGTAATATTAATTTTCATGTTAAGAGATATTAGGGAAAATAATTACTTCCTGTTATTTTTGTTGTTAGAGGTGGAATTATGTTTGTGTGGGTTTGTTGAAAGATTACTTTCTTGCTTCTTCTAGGGTGTAGTTTTGCTCCTTATGTTGCTGTTTTCCATCTATTATCCTTTGTTGATGTTATTCTTAATCAGCATAGGAGATGATGATGCATAGTTTACATGCTATAAAGCAAGATGTCCACAGCAGTTGAAGAGAAGAGTTGAGGAAGTGACATTGTTCTGAACTTCAAAGTTGAGTCTGGCTAAGAGTCTGACAGTTGGAGGAACACTGCAGTTTGCTCTTTCTGTGACTATCATTGCAGCAGCATCTTTCCTACTTGCCTTGCTTTTGGGAAGCACACTTTTCAGGGAGTGAAGACTGCAGATGAATCTGAACAATGTGCTTCACCCGAGATGAGGTGAGGAGAGTCAGTATGACCATAGCCACACCAGTGGCTTTCTTCTACTACTATCTCAGCGTAATATTATTGGATCTTCCTTTGTGGTGATGAGGATAGGCTGAGGCCTGCCATGCTGTAGAGAACAGTTTCTATAGATCTGGCTTCCTTCAGTCAGGACTTTTTAATTCCTAACAACTTCAGTTAAAATTGTGGAGAAAAATCTTTGTCTTAAGTATATTCTCTTGGAACTTTTGTTAGTGACATTAGTCCAGGAAAAAGAGCATGATATTTTTCTTGATACTGTCAGTCTGATTCTGCTAACGATATCAATTTTTATTAGTTTGATAGTGTACAATTAGGATTATTGTCATTGTATGTAGCAGTCTATTGTTAGCCATTCAGTCTTTTGTTTTGTTTTGTTTTGTTTTGAGACAGGGTTTCTCTGTATAGCTCTGACTGTCCTGTCATTCAGTCTTGATAAATATCTTTCTTATAATATTTGAAATGTACAATATTGGAAGTAAGAGCTCTTATATTAATTGCCTATCAACAGTCTATTTAATATTCACTTTAGATAGTCTCTCAAAGGAACACATTATAACCACGTACTGGTCTTATAAGTGTGATGTTATATTTTTCTATTGTTACAAAAGATATTTTGCTTTTCTCCTTTGAAACAGATGACAGTACTGAACATAGCTCTTTACCCAGGTAGGAATTCACATATTTGGAAATATAGTAAGTAAGTGGAGAATGCATAGATAAGACATTAATACTTGTGTAGTGTAGTCTGGTATAGATACTATATCATATACTCAATGCCTGCTATATCATATAGCAGCATATCATATCACAGCAGATTTACAGACTATATATGCCATTATAATGTATTTTGTACCAATTGCTCACTTGGCATTCAGAGAGCTTGATTAATTGGTTTGTGGTATTGATGAACAAGTCTCTATTAGCCTGTCTAATTATTGAGCACATTCTCTTGTCCCTTAGTGTAGAATGATTTGGACCCATGCAACGCTAGCATCAAAGTAGATATCAGTATCAGATCAATTCAGATCATTTAATTATGTATTGCCTCTAGTGCAGAGTTCTTCTGGGAGCCATATTATGTAGTATAGTAGTTTGTCCTTATATTTTTGGTAATTCAATGGTAGCCAATACCTGTTTTTAAATATTAAAGTTTATTTTTCTTTATTCTTGAGAATTTCATGCATGAATACAATTAAATACAATTATTTTTACCTCCACGTTCCCCTCCATGCCTTGCCATATCCTCTTCAACATGTCCCTGTCCCAACTTTATGTCTTGATTTTAAAAAATAACATATTCCGTGCAGTTAGTGCTGCTCTTCTGTGCATGGATGTGGAGCCATCCTCTGGAGCATCACCAAAGGTTCTAATTGTGGTCACAGGTTTTTACACAGGGAAAATCAGGCCACAATACAGAGGGAATTTTTTTTTGAGAAGTGAAGAGTATCTATTATAGAGCATGTTCTAGTAACCACACTTAGCAACTCCTTGGGAGAGTTTACTTGATTTATCCACATGCTGATTTCCCACTGTGGCTTTCCCTGGAAGCTACTACCCTCAAATAGTTACATGTTTGTATTACTACCCCAAGTAGTTGCATGTTTGTATCAATTTTGTTCTTTGACAATTTCTTTTTTTAAATAATTATTTACTTTATTTATATGAGTACACTGTAGCTCTCTTCAGACACACCAGAAGAGGGTATTAGATCCCATTACAGATGGTTGTGAGCCACCATGTGGTTGCTGGGAATTGAACTCAGGACCTCTGGAAGAGGAGTCTGTGCCCTTAACCACTGAACCATTTCTCCAGCCCCTATTCTTTGACAATTTCATATATATATATAATATATTCTCATCACTCTTTACCAAATACCCTTTCTTATCTTCTTCTTTTCCCTGTCAACCACTCCCACCATCCTTTTCTCAGATTCATAATTTGGTATTTTGTTTTGTGATTCATTTAGTTTAGCCAATGTCTTAGTCAGTGTTCTATTGCTGTGAGGAGACACCATGACCTCAGCAACATCATTTAATTGGGGCTGGCTTACAGTTTCAGAAGTTTAGTCCATTATCATCATTGTGGGTAGACATGGTGCTGGAGAAATAGCTGAGAGTTCCACATCTGGATCTTTAGGCAGCAGGAAGAGAGAAACTCTGGGCTTGGAACTGAGTTTTTGAAACCTCAAAGCCCAGGCCCAGTGACAAGCTTCCTCCAACAAGGTCGAGGTTTTTTTTGGTTTGTCGAGACAGGGTTTCTCTGTGTAGCCCTGGCTGTCCTGGAACTCACTCTGTAGACCAGGCTGACCTCAAACACAGAAATTCACCTGCCTCTGCCTCCCAAGTGCTGGGATTAAAGGCCAGCACCACCACCACCCAACTTTTTTTTTTTTTTTTTTACACTTTCTATTCTTTATAGATCATGCCACTGTCTCGTGACTAAGTATACAAATCTATGTGCCTATGGTGGTAATGGGGTCATTTTCCTTCAAACCACCACAGTCAGGGCCATCTGTGTAACCATTAGACTTCCACTCTTCCCTGGAGCCTGGTGAGGCATGTGGTTATCATCAGAGGGCACAGAATTGAAGACAGGAACTCTGTTCTCTCTAATTCTATCAGTAGCATATTCCAGCAGTGAGGGTGCTTCCTGAGCCCCTTATTCCATGCCTGACTGTTGGCAGGCCATTCTTTTGTGGACTCAGTGCAGTCTTCCTTTGAGTGGGTGCACTCAGGTGCTGAGAGTTCCTGATTGCAGTGGCTGTGTCTCACCCACAAAAGATGGCATTTTGTGTGGCCCTCTCCCTACCTTTTTTCTGTTCCTTCTTCTTCAGTGTCTCCTGAGTCTTTCCCCCCCTCTTTTACTTTGCAGTTGGTTGGCTTTTGTTTTCTATGACTATACTCCTTTCTTTCTTTTTTTTATTTTTTTGAGAGAGGGTCTCTCTATGTAGTCCTGGCTATCTTGGACCTTACTATGAAGACCAAATTGACTTAGAACTCACAGAGAGGGCTGGTGAGATGGCTCAGCGGGTAAGAGCACTGACTGCTCTTTCAAAGGTCCTGAGTTCGGATCCCAGAAACCACACGGTGGCTCACAACCACCCATGAGATCAGACGCCCTCTTCTGGTAAGTCTGAAGACAGCTCCAGTGAATTACACCAGAGTGAGTGGGACCAGAGCAAGCGGGTCCGAGTGAGCCCGCAGAAGGTCATGAGTTCAATTCCCAGCAGCCACATACATGATAGCTCATGCTATCTGTACAGCTACAGTGCACTCATACATATAAAATAAAATAAAATGAATCTTAAAAAAAAAAGAACTCACTGAGATCTTCTTGCCTCTGGCTCCAGAGTGCTGGGATTTTTAAAGTCTTGCATCACCATGCCTGGCTAGTTTTCAATATCCTTCTCCTCTTCTTCCTCTTCTTCCTCCTCCTCTTTTTCTTTTCTCCTCCTTATTTATTTCTGACAGCTACACATTCCATTTCTTTTGTAGACAGACTAAAAGCATCTATAAGTTTAATATTTTTTTCCAGACAGATTTTCTTTGTGTAGCCTTGGCTTTCTTAGAACTTGCTTAGTAGACCAGGGTGACCTCAAACTCAGAGCTCCATCTACCTCTGCTTCCAGAGTTCTGGGATTAAAGGCATGCACCATCACACCAGGGTTAGACATTCAGAATTGTAAGGAATTGTAGAGATTAGGCCAAGTCCTCTGTAACACATTGATTCATGGTTCACACTCTGCCCAAATGGCTGCTCTGCTGAAGAACCTTAAATGTACACAAAGGCAACATGAACATACACTAAGTGGCAGAAATAAATTTTGAGAATTATTTCTCAATTCTAAACCTAGTAGTCTTTCTAATTTATCCACAGGTAGGCACATATTTTAATAATATAGTAGGTAAGACTGTGCAGTGAAGCCTATTGAAGATAAGAGTGCAATCAGTGTGTCACCTGTGGGTGGAGGTTCTGCTGTCAAGACTGACAATTTGAATTTGATACCCTGGAATAAGCAAGCTGGCTCTATAGCAGAGGACAGGGATGAAGTAAAGGTGATGAATGGAATGTGAAGAGGAACAACATATTGAGTCGCAATCTGGGTTGTAGAAAATTGTTAAGTATTGCAGTTTGCAAGATTGACAAAGGTTTTATATATATATATATTATATCAAGACCCAGAATATTGAATATATTCTAAAGGCCAACCAAACCTGGTGCTTTTCTGGTGGTTTGTTTAGAAAACTTGAAAAATTCTGAGGTTTTTTTTTTGTTAAAAGATGTTACAGGATCTCTATAGCCAGTAGACTTGCGGTATCACTTGCTTCCAGAGAGAACCCACTTAGAGCTTGACTGGATATAGAAAATCTAAAGGCTATAAGTTGTACAGTCTTTACTGATAGATAGGCAGTGGGCATAGTGAATCTTCTACCTTTTTTTTTTTGTCGTTTTGGTTTTTCGAGACAGAGTTTCTCTGTGTAGCCCTGGCTGTCCTGGAACTCACTCTGTAGACCAGGCTGGCCTCGAACTCAGAAATTCACCTGCCTCTGCCTCCCAAGTGCTGGTATTAAAGGCATGCATCACCACTGCCCGGCCTGCCTTGTTTTAAAAATTTTTAAAAGTTATTATTTTTAATTTTGGGTAAAGCATAGTGTCTGCACATGGGTATGCACACATGAGTGCAGTGTCTACAGATGCCTGAAGCCAGGTATCTACAGATGTTCCAAATCCTCTGAAGCTGGAGTTATAGGTGGTTGTGAGCTGCCTGACATGGGTGGCAGAAACTGGGTGCTGGGAACCAAAACTGGATCCTCCAGAACAGTAGCAAGTGCTCTTAACTGTGGAGCCATCTCTCCAACTCACTAATGGCTTTGCTTCTGTTCAGGTAGCAAATGTTATATAGCTCCTAAAAGGTGTCTTAGTTAGAGTTTCCATTGCTGTAAAGGGATAACATGACCAAGGCAACTTTTATAAAGGAAAACATTTCATTGGGGTTGGCTTACAGTTTCAGAGGTTCAGTTCATTCTGATCATGGCAGGAAGCATGGCAGCCTGCTGGCAGACATGGTGGTGGAGGAGTAGCTGAGAGTTTTATATCTTGATTTGAAGGCAGCCAGGAAGAAACTGTCCTCCACAGGCACCAGGAAGAGGCTCTTTCACCCTGGGTAGAGCCTGAGCACAGGAGGAGGACTCAAAGCCTGTCTACACAGTGACACACTTCCTTCAACCAAGCCACACTCATTCCAATAAGGCCTTACCTCCTAATAGTTCCACTTCCCATGGGTCAAGCATATACAAACCATTACAAGGGATATTTCAGTTTAGACTTCAGGTCAGGCAGTTTGTGCAGGTAAATTATTTCAGGATTTGCCAATATTGGCCTTTGCTCTTTTGCATGGATTATGAGTCAGTTTTCATTTAATCATGTGTTACAGATTGTGGTAATTGAAGACAGAAAGTCCTAATTAAAAAATGTTCAAAGGTTAACTTCCAATTAAATAAATAAGGAAATACCATTTAATGTGTAACTAACCTTTTCCCAGATTTTGTTAAAATATTCAGTTTACTCATTATTGTATGTCTTTACTGTGGAGGTCCTCCTGCAGATTTTGACCTGATATCCCCAGGTGAAAACCAGATGATAGTAATATTGATACTAAGGTAATACTTTTGTAAGATTAATTTTTTTGCTGTACACTTTGTTTTTGTAGTGTTTTCTAAAATTCACAGTTGCCTTCCTATCAATGTTTCATGTGGAGAGTTGATTTGGGGGAAAACATTTTGTAGTTGTGGCATGCATATATTTACTTTCATAAATTCCAAATGGCTAGTAAGATACTTTTAAAAAAATTTGTTATATATGTGAGTACATCATCTCTGTCCTCAGACACACTAGAAGAGGGCATCGGATCCCATTGCAGATGGTTGTGAGACCCCTTGTGGTTGCTGGGAATTGAACTCAGGACCTCTGTAAGAGCAGTCCATGCTCTTAACTGCTTAGCCATCTCTCCAGCCCCTGTAAAATGCTTTTGAGGTAGAGGTGGCTAAATAAGAGAATAGATTGAGATGACAAAACAGCTTGGTTGTTAAGAACACTGGCTGCTCTTGCAAAAGACCAGGAGTTTCCAACACCCACATGGTGGCTCACAATCATCTGCTACTCCAGTTGCTGGAGATCCTAAGACTTCTTTGTGGGTACCTGGCATATAGACAGAGCACTTACATGTAGGAAAAATACTTATACACAGATCTCTGAGTTCTAGGCCAGTCTTGTCTATATAAAGAGTTCCAGGATGACCAGGACTACATAGACTCTGTCTCAAAACAAACAAACAAACAAAAACAACAAAAACAACAAACAGAATGGATTGGAACATACCCAGTGACTGGACATTTACATTAGAAATGTTTCTTCCCACATAAAGCATATTTGATATTTAACCAAGAATTATTTGGGTAAATCTATAGTTGAGTTTTTTTTCCATGTGATTGTGTGTGGTGTGTATGTGTGTGCACACACATGTGTATGTGATGTGGGTACACATGTGTGCATATGGATGTAGAGGCTCAAGGCTGATCTTGGATGCCTTCCTCCATACCATTCCACTTCAGTTTTTGATGGAGTATGTCTCATTGACCATGGAGCTCACACTGGTTTTGGTTTTTTGGCTGGTTTGACTAGGCAGCCTGCTTTGGATCCTCCAGAGGATCAGGTTTATAGGTGGGCCACTATTCCTGCCTACCTTTCTTGTGGGTGCTGGAATCTGAGCCCTAATCTTCGTAGTTCATGGGAAGTGCTTTATCTACTGAGCTTAATGCAGGATGATCTGTAAATTAACTAATATGTTTTTGCTAATACTCCCATGTAACTAAGTGAGTTCCAATGAAGGAGGCAATTATTGGCTTGGAATCTCTCTGGTGCCTTAAGCTTCACAGAAGAGCATAGTCGTGTCTTCCTCAGACACCCTAATTTTACTAGAACATAGGTTTTAAGAGAGCTTACCTATTTCTAGTTTTTCTTTTGTATTAAGCTGACATTGAAGAGGTTGTGGGAACTTAAACATTTATAGTGAGTGTGCCTGGTGCCTGTAAAGATCAGAATCAGGTGTTGTATCTACTGGGACTGAAGTCACAGATGGCTGTGGGCCTGACCATGTGGGTGCTGGGAACCAAACCTGGGTTCCCTGGAAGTGTAGCAAGTGCTTTTAACCACTGAGCCATCTCTCCATCTTTCATTCAAAATAAGTTAAATTTCTTGTGATACTTGAAAGTTATTAGTTAACTTATTTATTGAGTCATGATTTCACTGTGTAGTCCTGAATGGTTTGGAACTCACTATGTAGACACACACAGAGGTCTACCTGACTGTGGTTCCCAAGCATTGGGATCAAAGTCATGTACCACCACTTCCTGCTTTCTCATTCATTTGTATAGGGAAGGTACTTGGTCAATTTAGGACATGAAACCCTTAGTTTGGAAAAAAAATATATTGATTTGTAAAATGTCTTAGAAAAAAAATGTGATGGGACCTTTGAGGAAATAAGCTAGGGAGTGACTAGGTCACAGTGACAGTGAACAAATGACTTACTGACATTTTATTGTTTTCTTGAAGTAATGGCTACTCACATAAAAGATTAAAATCTGGTCTCCGTTCTCCAAGGTCTTGTTGGGACATGGGAGACATTTTTAACGTAGCGAAATGAAGGTGCTTTTTGAGGTTATTGTTCCCAGAACTGTCACCACAGAAGAAAGTTACAGCGAATTGTCAGCTAGTGACAGTTTTCTCCTTTGGGTAACATCTTCCTCAAGGGGAGGAGGGAAAGGCCATGTCTGAGAGAAGAGGACTGCAGGGATGTGGCTTTCTCTAGTTCCCAGGAGACTGTGTGACAGCCAGCACCCTGAGAGAATCTGAGAGTCCAAGTCCAAGTGCTCTGGGGAGGTTGATTTAGCAAATCTAAATAGACCTGGATATGGGTATGTAAAGACATTTCCTTCATCTAGTTGATTCCAGCACTCGGGGGGCAAAGGCAGGTAAATGTCTATGACCAGGCTAGCCAGTTTAGTCCAGGGAGCCCGTCTCACCTCAACAGGACTTCAGGTTGCAGGCCATTCAGTCTTTCTTTCTTTCTTTCCTTCTCTCTCTCTCTCTCTCTCTCTCTCTCTCTCTCTTTCTCTCTCTCTCTCTTTCTCTCTCCTCCCTCCCTCCTCCTTCCCTCCTCTCCCTCCCTCCCTCCCACTTCTTTCTTTTTTTCTTTCTTTCCTTCCTTCCTTCCTTCCTTCCTTCCTTCCTTCCTTCCTTCCTTCCTTCCTTCCTTCCTT
>JADRCC010474877.1:0-10715 GCA_019843855.1 Hylomyscus alleni
TTTTTTTAAATACTTTTGAACATCTCATTTGGTTTTTATGTAATTCATATCAGATACAAGCATGGATTTCTCTTCTCAATTTAGTGCATACATATTGCAGAAGCAAAACATTTTGAGGGACTCCAAAGAACATGAAATATTGAAAAATAGTATCATAAAATACACTATAGAATATTGCCAAAGTTCTATCATAGGATCTCTGCCTTCTCTAATACAAATAAAACTGGCAAGAAGAACCTAAGCCTCTGAATCAAGTTTCAAATCAACATGAAGTCTGTGGAATTCTTTCTCCTAGTAAGAGTCACTTACCTCCTCTAAGATAAAATAAATGTGCTGCAATTCCTATTATCAACTCATATTTCATTTCTGTAAATAATGAAGTACAGAGAAATGCTTTATAAAGAAGCAATAATTCTAAGTCAATCAATTAGCAGTGGCTCTGAGCAGTATACATTATATAGAAGTTGTCTTAATGAAACTTATTATTCTGCACAACTAATATACATGGATAGTAGACAAATGCATCATGTGAGTCTTCTTTGTAGAAATCTCTTTGATGCTGACTAAACTTTCATAGAAAACCTTCAGGTAAGTATAAGGTATAAGATTAAAGAAGGCATAGATCATCACTCACATAGTTAATGATGTCCACCGAGTTATGTCCTTCAGGAGGTCCTTTTCAAAAACACTGTGATCAGAGTCTGCTTGGGATTTAGAGGCCATGCAAGGAGATCTTGAGAGAATTAAACAAATTGGGAGAACTTTGAATATTTCACCATGAGAATACTTGAAGAGTTGTCATCCAGTTTTCCTAGGGAAATTAGGCAATTAACCTGCCTTCAGAGACCAAAACTTTGTTATATTTTTAAAAATGAAAGTGTTTTACTGATAAATGTAATTATATAAATTAGTGAGAAATCATGAGTTTTTACTTATTTTTATAACTTTTATTAAATTTACTTTTTCACAATCTCACTCTGGTGTATTGTTTCAATATTCTCACCCACCCTACCTTGTCTCCCTTCTACCTTCTGCCCCACCCCCAATAATTCCCTTTCTCACACTCATGACTTTGGGACTCATTGGGTTAAACCAGGACTTTGTGAGTCCAGAGGTTTCCATCTATCTTTTGTTACCTGGTAGACTCACCAGCATGTAGACAACTGAAGAATATGATAACATCTCCACCACAATCCCACAATGGACAACAGTTCTGGGATGTGTAGATTCCTGTGAGTCGCCCCCCCCCCCGGAAACAGCTGTAATTGACTTTGACTGACCCAGTTCATTACAAGCAAATCCAAGGAGTAAAAACTGCTGTAAAATCATAATTACAATGACTGTGGCATAATCTGAAGATAGCATTTTGTAGCCCTGTTTCATTTTTTCTGGCACACACATACTTTCTGCCTCCTTTTCTGTGATGTTCACTCAGCTATTGACTGAGTAGCATGAATATCCTCTTTGGAGCTGAAATATCAGAGTTGTTCAATCTTAGTACCTTGAATAGTTATGAGATGGGTGTCTGTACTTAAAACCATTCATAGCAAAAAGAAACTTCTCTAAGGCTGAGAGTAGCATTTTTCTTTTAAAATTTATTTATTTGTTTGTTTATTTTGCATCCTAATTCCTTCCCCCACCTCCCGGTCTCCCCCCTCACAGAATCCCTTACACCATCCTTTCTCTCTTTCTCCTCTGAAGTGATGGGCCCTCTCTTAATATTGTTTACCCAGGCACATCCAATCTCTGCAGTTTCTGGGAACCCCCAAGAGTCCAGGTTACTTGACTCTGTTTGTCTTTCTATGGAGTTCCTATCCCCTTCATGGCCTACAATCTTCCCCTCAACTCTTCCATAAGAGTCACTGAGTTCTGTCCAATGATTGTATGTGGGTATCTGCATCTGTTTCAGTCAGCTACTTGGTAAAGCCTCTCAGAGAACACTTATGCTAAGCTCCTTTCTGAAAGCTTATTAACACTTATATAAGAATATCATTTATAGTGTTAGGGATAGGTGTGTGTCCATAGGAAATGTCTCAAGTTGAGCCAGTTATTGATTGGCTATTCTCATAATCTCATCTCCCTCTTTGCCCCTGCATTTATTTTTAACAGGACAAATTTTGGTCCATAAATTTTGTAGACTGATTGGTGTCCTTATCCCTCCACTAAGGAGACATGCCTGGCTACAGAAGGTGGCCTCTTCAGATTCTATATCTCCATTGTTACACATCTCAGCTAAAGTAACTGGCATTGATTCCTATGAGCCTTCCCAATCCCAGATCTCTGACACTTTCTGAAAATTCTGCCCACCCCCATGTCAGTCCTGGCAGCTGCAGATTTCCATCTATTCTTCTGGCCTTCTAGTACTCTCTCCTGTCTCTCATCATACCTCATCCTAATGCACCTACTCCCATCACATCCCCTCTACCATCCAGTCCCCTCCCTCTGTCTCCTATGACTATTTTATTCTCCCTTCTAAGTGAGACAGAAGCAATCTAGCTTAGGCTTTCCTTCTTGTTAAGCTTCACTGGTTCTGTGGGTGTATCATGAGTGTCCTGTATTTTATAGCTAAAATCCACTTGTCAGTAACTACACATCATTCATGCTCATTTGATATGGTGTTACCTCACTCAGGATGATATTTTCCAGTTCCTTCAAAATTAGCCATCTATTTGTCTTCAAAATATATAATGTCCTTGGTTTGTGTGTGTTTAAGTTCTCTTATTTTTTTTTATTTATTCTTTAATCCATTTTTACAGTCTAGACTTTATCCCCCTCCCAGTCCACTTTCCAACTGTTTCACATCCCACACCTCCACCCACCCTTCTCCAAGAGGATATCCCCACCCGCAGTCCCACTATACCTCCCCACACCCTAGGGCCCCAATTCTCTCGAAGGTTAGGTGAATCTTCTGACTGTACCCTGTCCTCTACTGTATATGTGTTGGGGGCCTCATATCAGCTAGTATATGCTACCTGGTTGGTGGCTCTGTGTCTGAGATATCCTGGGAGGGTCCAGGTTAGTTGAGACTGCTGGTCTTCCTATAGGGTCACCTCAGCTTCTTCCAGCTTTCCCCTAATTCAGCCACAGGAGTCAGCAGCTTCTGTCCATTGCTTGGGTGTAAATATCTGCATCTGACTCTTTCAGCTACTTGTTGGGCCTTTTGGAGGACAGTCACGATAGGCCCCTGTTTGTAAGCATACCACAGCATCAGTAATACTGTCAGGCCTTAAGGTCTCCTCCTGAGCTAGATCCCAATTTGGGCCTATCACCTGTTAGGGTTATTGTGCAATGTCAGTAGTTAGGGTTATTAAGAACCTGGGTAAGACTCTTGGTTTTCTCTGTCCTTTGGAAGTTTGTGTGGTGTCTTCTGGGCTTATGAAAACTAGTCATAGGACCAAGGGCCTCTCCTCCCATTGAAATGTAAATTAAAAAATATCTAATAAAAAAGGCATACGCCTTTAATCCCAGCACTTGGGAGGCAGAGGCAGGCAGATTTTTGAGTTCAAGGTCAGCCTGGTCTACAGAGTGAGTCCAGGACAGCCAGGGCTATACAGAGAAACCCTGTCTGAAAAAAAAAGAAAAGAAAAAAAAAGAAAAAGAAAAAAGATAAGAAAACTAGTCATAATGCAGTTGAGGAGTGTCCTTCAAGTAAGCTTCAATTCAGAAGTTCATGGGTTCTGTTTCTGAAATGCATTTCATCTTGAGCAATATTGACTTCTCTTCCATCTCTGAGGAGCAATGAAGGGGAATAGCAATTATCTATATGTTTTAGGAATCTCTTTAACATCCCTGTGCAACAACTTAAAGGATTTTCGTGTCTTGTATTAATGATTTTGTTATATGGTCTTTTAGTTTTAGAGAATCTATTGTCAGCCCATATGAGAACTATTTTTAAAAGTATATATGTGGCTGGGCAGTGGTGGTGCACACCTTTAATCCTAGCACTTGGGAGGCAGAGGCAGGCAGATTTCTGAGTTTGAGGCCAGCCTGCTCTACAGAGTAAGTTCCAGGACAGCCAGGGCTATACAGAGAAACCCTGTCTCGAAAAAAAGTACAAATGCATGTTAATATACTGAATTATGTATTTTATAAAGTTTGTTTATGTAAATAGTTAATAATATGTTTCTTTGTGACTTTCTTAGACTTCCTTACTTATTTTTCCTACCTTCTCCTTCCTCTGTCTTTCTCTCTCTCTTTCAATCTCTCTCTATCCCACTAAGAAGCAAACCTTTTACCACTGTTCATATGAGATCAATTGTATCCAGTTATTCTGCACTCTTTTCCCATGGATACCAAAACACATAATTAACCAAAATCCAAAGTTATAAAATCCAGTCCCAATAGATATATCTACAAAACACCCTTGCACTTATAGCTCAGGGAACATTGCTGAAGACAGTATGGAATAATTGTAAGAGCAAGGGAATCAGGGAGCAATATTAAAACTACTCCTAGTAACATCAAAAACTACACCCATAAAGTTTCACCAATATGACTGACCAAAGATAAGCAATGACACCAATAGACATCAAAAAGTAAATAAGGAAATTTTTATCAGGCCTCAAACCTACACAAACTTCTATGGGCAATTGAGAAAAGCTGTAACAGAAGTAGTTTTTCTGAGGGAACAGTGAATCAATTTAATATCTACTACCAAACTAGCAGAAACATACATACAAGTAACATTATTCAGAATGAACAGGTGATATTTAGGGATATATATGTATGTAGAAGTACATGAACACATACAAGAACAATTAGTGGGAAAATGAGATATGAATTTGAAATAGAGTGGAGAGGGATATATTAGAGAGTTTAGAGGGAGGAATGGTAAGGGATAAAAGATGTAATTATATAGTATCAGAAAGCTAAAACAAAAACAATTGCAAAAAAGTAGTTTTTCATGTTACTTTTTTATATAACCTTCATTTAGCTAAAACTCGCTCTCTGTTTTATCATTCCCCATCCCTGATTAAACTTTATTTATCTCTAGTATATTCAAATTGCTACAAATAAGAAATATTTGTATGAATCATTAGTACACATTGTATACAAGTTATTTGAGCACTATATGTTCTCTGTTCTGCAACCAGATGAGTATATTTAAGCTTTAATTCTATTCCCTATATATTGTTAATATATATTAACACTGCAAGGATTGTTTAGTGCCATGGTTCATTGATCTTCTTCTTTCCAATTTGATTTCAATTCTTTTTTTTTTAATTTTCACTCCATAGCAAAGTATGGTAAAATATCGTATTCTCCCTGTAATTATGTAGAGGGAATATCCTCTCGAAATGAGAGGGAGGTAATTATGTAGGTTATATTAACCTATATTCCTGCAAGAAATATACAGCAGTTACCTTTCTCCAAGACTTTGTTATAGTAGTTTCCGTGTTAAGGTGACAGGTAATTGTAATGCTAGACCAGGATTAAAGATGTGTGATATCCTGCCTAGATTGCACATAGATTCTGAGAATCTAACTCATGATCTTACATTTGTATAGCAAGCACTTTACCCACTGACGTATCTTCCAAGGTTCAAGATTTATTCTTTGCTACAAGTTCATGAGATTAAGGAAGCTAGTAAGACATGAATTAAGTCATCTCTAAGATGAAGAGCCATGAAAAGTAGCTGAATGTTTTGACTTGAGCTCAAATACATAATAAAAAGGAAGGGAAAGTATAATTACTGTATGTCTTGAAATGAGAGGGTAAGAAAGGGAGGTAAGTCTCATCCAAATAGTTATGGGAAAACAGGGGCAAGAAAAGGCTAGGGGTACGAATGGAAATTGGCTGGGGTGGGAATCCATGGTGATTAGCTGGAATCCTGGGATGAAAGAAGTTACAGGAAGCCTATGGGGATGCACTAAGCTGAGATTCCTATCTGAAGTAACCACCTCCTATAGCTAGGCAGGACTTCCACAGGAGGTAGAGGTCATCAATACAGCCGCAAAATTTTGAAATAAAAATTTGTCTTCCCTACAAGATATGCAGGAATGGAGCAGAGACTGAGGAATCAGTCAACCAATGACTGTCCCAATATGATACTCATCTCATGTGAACAATCCAATTCTGGACACTATTAATGATAATCTGATAAGTTTGCCAATAGGAAGCTAGCATTACTGTCAATTTAAAGGCTTTACCCAGCTGCAGATGGAGGCCTATGAAGAGAACCACAACCAAACATCAAGCACAGGTCAGTCATGTGGAAGAGTGGAGGATAGAAGTGCAAGTCAGAGAGGTCAAACACACCACAAGAATACTTCGCAGAGTCAATTAACCTAGAACCATGAGGACTCACAGAGCCAAGGCCACCAAACAGGGAGCATGCAGGAGCTGACTGTAGACCCCCTACACATTTGTAGCAAATGTGCAGCTTGGTCTTCATGTTGGAACCCTAAAAAGTAGACCAGGAGCTGTCTCAGTCATTAGATTCCTTTCCCTACTTCATAGACTGCCTTGTTGGGTCTCATCAGAAGACGGTGTGCCTAGCCTGCTGGGAATAGATGCAGCATGGTGAGGTGGTATATGAAGGGGTTTCCTTTTCTATTAAGAGAAAGGAAAGGGCAACATAGGCACAATTATTAAGGGTGGTATTTGGAAGAGAGGAGGGAAGGAGTTGTGATCAGGATGTAAAGTGAATAAAAATAAATAAAAATGAAAATAGCTGAGTCCATTGTATAAATGAACCACAATTTCTGTATCCATCCTTCTGTCATGGGACATATGGAGGGAACTTATAGAGCCCACCTCCAGCAGGAAGACAGGACATCAAGTGAGAGATGGGGTGCCATCCTACAGACCCATAATTGTTCCTATCTGAAAGAATTACAGGGATGGAAATAGAGAGGAGCATGAAGAGAAGAAGGTCCAGCAGCAGGCTCAAACTGGGATCTAGCTCAAGGGGAGGTCCAAAGGCCTGACACCATTACTGAGGCTATGGAATGCTCACAAAAAAGGACCTATCAAAACTACCCTCTGAAAGACCCAACAAACAGCTGAAAGAGTCAGATGCAGATATTTGCACCCAACCAATGGACAGAAGCAGGTGATTCCTGTTGTTGAATTAGGGAAGACTGAAAGAAGCTGGGAAGTGCTATCATGTAAGAGGACCAGCAGTCTCAATTAATCTGGACCCACTAGATCTCTCATATATTGGACCACCAACCAGGCAGCATACACCAGCTCATATGAGGCCTCCAACACACATACAGTTGAGGATTTGGAGGTCTGTGTTCATTCAGAGATGACGCACTTAACCCTCAAGAAACTGGAGGCCTTAGAGTGTTTAGAGATCAGGTGGAGTGGGGGGTAGAGATATCCGCATAGAGACAGGCAGGTGGGGAGGAGGTATGGGATGTGGAGCAGTCAGAGGGTGAATAGAGGCAGCAAATGGAATATGGATTGTAAAAAAAATAAAAAAAAATAAAAATAAAAAAGGACATAGTTTCTTTTTCTATGACTTTTGAATCTATCCAAGTGAGCCCTCGATGGGTTTGAGGATAATAATTGTTTCAAGAATTACTTTTAAATATGACCTCTTATTATAGTCCTTTAAAAAAGAACAAATTTTTGATATATTGATCTGGATATCCCTATAAAAAGAGCACAATTGCCTGAACACAAAAGTGTAAACACAAAACAAATCCCTGTCATATTACTACAAATTTCTGACATCCATTTGTATTAGTCTTCTCAAGAAACCTGAGTGTAGGAGAGGATCAGAGGTGAGGAGGACACATCTGTCCCAACACTGGGAGTAGCTGGGACCAGTGGGACCCAAATACACAGTAACTCTGCCAGCATAGTGGCATTGGTTCCTTCCAGTTGGTCTGAGCTGGTGCTCTAAGCAGACTTTGGGTGCAAACTTTGTAGCCAGTCCCACAACACCCAGAGGAAGCTCCACTCCCAGGTGCTCTAACAAGCCTAGGATCACGGGATCCCAGAATCACAAGGTCACAGACACAGCTTGGACTCTGAGGACTTCTGATACAACCAAGATCACAGGAAGGACAGGCCCCAGTCAGATTTAGCCATGGCAGGTAGCAGTAGAGATAACCAGATGGGGAGAATTAAGCGTAAGAACATAAGCAACAGAAACCAAGGTTACTTGCCATCATTAGAACCCAATTCTCCCACCATAGCAAGTCCTGTACACACCAGAAAAGCAAGATTCAGATCAGAAATCACTTCTCACAATGATGATAAAGGACTTTAAGAAGGACATAAAGAAATCCCTCAAAGAAATATAGGAGAACATAGGTAAACAGTTAGAAGCTCTTAAAGGGGAAACACAAAAATCCCTTAAAGAACTACAGGAAAACACAATCAAATAGGTAAAGGTAATGAACAAAACCATTCAGAATACAAAAATGATAGTAGAAACAATAAAGAAGTCATAAAGGGAGACAACCCTAGAGTTAGAAAACCTAGGAAAGAGGGCAGGAGCCATAGATGCAAGTAGCACTAACAGAATTCAAGAGATAGAAAAGAAAATGTCGGGGGCAGAAGATACCATAGAAAATATTGACACAATAGTCAAAGAACATGAAAAAGCAAAAAGATCCTAACCCAAAACATCCGGGAAATACAGAACACAATGAGAAGACCAAAGCTAAGGATAATAGGTATACAAGAGAGTGAAGATTCGAACATAAAGGGCCAATAAATATCTTCAACAAAATTATAGAAGAAAACTTCCCTAATCTAGAGAAAGAGATGCTCATGAACATACAAGAATCCTACAGAACTTCAAATAGACTGGACCAGAAAAGAAATTCCTCCCATCACATATTATCAAAACACCAAATGTATTAAACAAAGAAAGAATTTTAAAAGTAGTAAGGGAAAAATATCAAGTAACGTATAAAGGCGGGGCTATCAGAATTATACCAGACTTCTCACCAGAGACTATGAAAGCTAGAAGATCCTGGGCAGATGTCATACAGACCCTAAGAGAACACAAATGCCAGCCCAGGCTACTATACCCAGCAAAATTCTCAATCACCAGAGATGGAGAAAACAAGATATTCCATGACAAAACCAAATTTACACAATATCTCTCTACAAATTCATCCCTACAAAGGATAATAGATGGAAAACACCAACATAAGGAGTGAAACTACACCCTAGAATAAGCAAGAAAGCAATCTTTCAACAAACTCACCCAAACCTAATTCCACCACTATTCCAAAAATGTAACAGGAAGTAATATTTACTTTTTCTTAATATCTTACTATGAAAAATAATATTGCAAACATATCCTAATCAATTGAAATCCAAAAATATGAGGAATTAGAAATTTGTTGGCTGTCATCCAGTGGTCTCTCTAATTTGGTAATTGGAGAAATAGGTCCAATATTGTGCTATCCATATACACTTTCTGCTTGTTTGTACATGACCGTGTCTTGCTGTGTACCACATAATGGTCTTGAAATCTGGATTCTCTTATCTCGGCCTCTCTATTAGTAGGAAGGTTTATTTGATGTTTTTCCACTATACTATGGATTTCAGTACAGCTTACATATTTCAAAAGTTTATACAGCCAAAAGAAACAAAGACAATTAACTTGGGAAGTGGCTTGTAAAAGAACAACAAAGAGTGAGACTCAATGCTTTGCTTGATGTTTGTAACTATTGTATCAAGTTTGAAGAAGATGACTTTATAAGTTACTCTTCCTCTGAGATGAATGCCTTTCAAAATCACCACAGCCAATGAGTCAGATTCTTACCCCCACCTAATGTCTGTGCCACCCTCTAAGCAGAACCATTGTTCATTGAAACAGTTGGTGAATGACTTCAGGCATAGACCATCTTAATACACATACCACTTCTTAAATGAATGTTACCTGTTCTCTGTGGGCTGAGAATGACAACAATCACTCAAATCAAATAGCTTTAACAATAGCAGGAAATATGTATCTAAAAATCATGCCTACAATTCATTTCTTGGCACAGTAGAACTGTCAACTCTCAGCTTAGCTACCTACGATGGAGGTAAAATCCTTTAGTGATGTGAGGGTCATTGAAGTACAGCCTTATCACAATAAACTCCAATGTCTAGAAATTGTTTTTATTTTGGGCTTACCACAGTAAGAGCCAAGATTCTATGCTTTACTAAAATCAAACCAAAGAAACAAGAAGACTTTATCTATTTATGTTCATTTAAAAATACTAGTAGTAATGTATAATTTTAAAATATACAGTTAATATGTTTGGAGTTATTTCAAATATATATTGAGACAAATGTATGTATTTTCAGTATGGCTATAGACAAGCATTTACATAAGACTGTTCAATTGATTGTTGTTTTATATAAAAAAGAAGAAAGTAAAAATATGGCATAAAAATATGATACTCATTAACTATCAAAAAGAAAGAAACCTGAGTGTATCTTCACTTTAATGGATTTCGCATGTACCTGCTTACATAGATTTGTATGGATATGACAGAAAGAATATTGCATGGTTAAGGACTGAATATGATAATAAAGTAAGTTAACTTTTTCCACAGTCTGACCTGAAGTTATCATAGTCATGTTATTCATTTGTTATTCTTCTGAATAAGAAAAGAACATTCTGAAAGCCAAAACATCACTGCAGAGGTGAGACTGTAACTTCTTGTTCTTGTATTTGGCACAGGGTGGGAAAATGTGATTCATAATAGAATTAAGATAAGATGAAAGTATCCAAGTGTTTTGTATTCTAAAAA
>JADRCC010474907.1:0-13803 GCA_019843855.1 Hylomyscus alleni
CCCCCCCCCCCTTCCTTCCACCAGGTTAGTTACTTGCAACCAAAGTGATCTCCTAGGAGACATCTGGTATTTCTGGGCATGTTTTTTGATATGCCTTGTGTGCTTTTCATGGGGAGGTGTGAACAGCGTCTATTCCCCTCAAATATGGTACCAATGGCAGATCAAAGTGATGATCCTTATCAAGTCCAGCTTGGTGAACAATGAGCTCATTGGGTTTTCTTACAGAGCCCTGGTGATGGGTTTCTTAGAGTAGCAAGGGGACTCAGAGGAAGCTGCATCACCAAAAGGTCCATTCTAGCCCTCATGACAAGTCAGAACAGCTGAATTCCTGTAGCTGGCTGTCCAGCTTGCAGGCAGCTTAGCCAGTCAGGGAGTCTTCTCTCTCCAACAAATGTTACTACTAATAGAAGCTGAGGGTGAAGGGTGGATCTTATAAGTTCCAAGAGTTTTTCTGAGACTTCCGAGTTCCGTTTACTTCTTGAACAAGTCTCATATATTTCCCGAATCCTAGGTTACCTCCTTCCTCCCTCCAGAAAGAATGGTTTCGGTTTGAGGAAACCCTTACACAACAAGGCCTTCGGAGGAATGGATAAAACACTACAGGTCTCTGGTGTGGAGGAGCAGAGATGCTCCCTAACGTCCTACAAGGTAGAGGATGCCCCTGAACCACATAGCAGCATCTCATGTCAAATGTGCTGGGACTAAGGATCCCCACTCTGTACAGTGGAGTAGACCTTTCCATCTTCAGCACCTAAAACAAGACAAAACAAGACTTTCTCTGTGTAAACATTAGTCAGATCCTCTGTTTACTTCTTCCCTTAGCTTACAGACTAGTACACTATATAATTATTCTACACTAACACTATTATCTCAAAGTATATATTGATATTAATGTACGTTTCAGATGAGAGGCTAAGGAGTGATGGAAATTTATTGGCATTAAATGACTCTATTATTCAAAAAAAGAGGAGGTGAGATGAACTAACACACACACACACACACATACACACACACACACACGTTTATCAGTATATAGTGCCAGAGAGCAACACATCTTATAGTTAGAGGAACCTTTCTCTCCTGGTGCTATTCTTTCTTTACCACACATAATCTGTGTGACTCTGCACTTAGCTTTCAGTGGTGATAGCGTCCACTTCACACAATTACAAAAGAAGTAATACAGCTGCATATCTGTAGTTACTCTCAGAACTTGGAAGGCTGAGGTAAGGGGCTTACCTAAGCCTAGGAGTTCCAGGCCAGCCTGGGCAACACAGCCAAATATTGCATGTGTGTGTGCATGTGTGAGTGTGTGTGTATCTCTCTCTCTCTCTCTCTCTCTCTCTCTCTATATATATATATATATATATATATATATATATATATATATATATATGAGCAAAAAATTATATAAAATAAGGAAAGAGATGGCTTAATCCTGACTCTGAAAAGTTATGGTTACATAGTGGTTAAAGTTCTGGCAAATAATTTTTTAAAGATATTTAGTCTTTAAGGATACACCCTTGAGACAGAAATGTTAGTATTGATTTCATATGATTGTAAACATGCGAAAACACATTAAAAGTGATTTTGGTATCCAGAGACCCTTCAGTAAGCTAACCAGTCTTTGTTCTTTTAACACCTTGGGGGCGGAGGGAACAATCTGTGGTTCAGGAAGAAAAATGATGATGATTCTTTTCCAGACAAATGATAAGGCTTAAACAATAGTGAATTTTTGCTAGCAACCTGATTGCATTAGGGAAGACTCAGAAACATGGAAATGCATTCTTTTGGGAATGCCTATGAGGGAATTTCCATAGACATAGGTCTGAGAGACTCGGTGGACTCAGGAGAAGACCTGCTTTTGGCAGACACATAACTCTACTGGCCAGAACTGAAGGGTACCAAGACAGGCATGTGCTTACTTCCCACCTAGAACATTAACAGTCCAGGTTCTCTGGTCCTGGGATGAAGGACCTACTCCAACATCCCTTTCCCACTTCCACTTTCAAACTGTAAACGACACCATTGACGGCCCTAGTCTGAGGCCTTCTGAGGCTCCACCTGGCATTACAGACTCTTCAGTTCACATTTGCCTATCATGGGATTTTCCAAATCCCTACTCATGTGACAAACAGCTCTTCCTATATCGGTACATATCTTAATAGTTCTGCTCTCTAAAGAGACTTGCTTATTATGTAGTTAGTCAGGGCTCAGGGATAAGCTATGATGTCATTGTCTGGACTTGCCACCATTTCTTCTGGGTTCTATGGTGACAGGAAGTCTTTTGAAGAAGAAGAGCATGTAGCCAGGTGAGAGTAATTGATTATAAGACCTCCTTAAAGTTCTATGGGAAACTTATTCTATGAAGGCAATAATCCCTTCTATTCCCATCACCAGAAACACACCCACCTTTTCTCTAATGACACTTGAAAGGCCATACTGGAGATTTTTTTGGTAATACAGCCAACATAGTGATGTTTGAGGAGGGAATCAAACCTTCCACAATCAACAATAATCCCTCCTCAGTTGGTCCTTGGAAGCTGCATGTCTGCTGTTGAACAAGGCTGAGTAACATTTCCCTGGGGCGTCTGGGCAAGATCTGAGCTGGAGTGCTGGGCAGTCATGTGAACCATGCCTAATTGGTTGGGGTGAAGAGCAGTGGGCAATCAATCTGTCCTTGGGTTTAGACTTACTCCAGGGCAATTATAGACAAATTAAGGGATAATTTTGTAGATGAATGAGATCAGGAGTGCATGCCACTTGCCTGGTAACCATTGGCTAGAAAGATGTATTCTGTGCAGAGGCAGAAGATGGATGGAAGGGGCTGTGGAACTTTATTTTCATAAGGGATTATTATTAGTGGCCCTCATCATTCACAAAGAGACATGCCTTACTTTATATTTTGGAGACATAAAAAATGTGGAAGGTGACAATTAATCAAGTGGCATCTAGTATGCTTGAAAGGAAGGGGCTAACAGTGACCCAGTGCCTAGCCGAAGTACCTCATCTGCATCACTTACAAAAACCCAGTTAAATTCATTTGGATCTCTTAGATGAACAAACAAAGACCACAGAGTAACCAAGCAGACTGGATAATGAACCAGCTAGAACATAAAAATTAAAGGCAAAACTGACAAAATTAATGTTCCATGTACTTGAGAAACAAATGAACATATTATTGAAAGGGAAGATGGTGTAATGATTCATTCACAGTGTGACACAAAAGGATGGGAAAACAAGAAAATATGTTAGGAAATAGGGAGACATATTCAATAAAACCAACATTCAATAAAATTCCAAGAAGGAGAAAATGACTCAATCTTTGAAGAGCTAATAACCAATAATTTTCAGAGCTGAACAACACTGAAATACAATGTACATCAAAAACCATGAGTTATTACACACACACACACACACACACACACACACACAAATGAACACACACGGGAGGAATGTGTGCACGTATATGGATCAGGGGGTTAAGAGATGGAAGGAGAGAAGCAGAGAGACTATTCTCACAGGCTAGAAACTGAGCCCATTATTTGATGAATGAGCTGCAGAGACTCATGGCCCAAGCCTAAGGTCAAGAGGTAGCCCCACACAGTAAAAGCGTTAATTCCAAAGTCAAAATGTTCATCCAAAAAGAAGCATTAAAAAAATCGGGAAATGAGGCAGTCAGAAGGAACCTCAGAGTTACAACAGTAGGAACCAACATTAACACTCTAGGAGAGCTACAACAAAAAACTATCAGCTTAAGGCTGTATCCTTACCCATACTGACTGTCTATAACCACAGCTCCTACAGACATTATAATACAAACAATGCCACAACATACCTTTTATAAAAAAGTTATAAAACGTATGCTCCAGGAAGGGAAAACATTTCCCAGAAGGAATTTTTGAGAAACCAAAGAGAAAGTGGGCAAACACACAATTTGTGCACAATTGGTTGATAGCCATCCCTGAACATTAGAATCATGTATAGAAGCCTGATTTAAGTGGCTTGATGAGTCTCAGCTGTCAATTTTACTAAAAACATTTCCCAGATAAGCCTAATGTGAGTATTAGTTGAAAACCATTCATATGAATAAGCACTGAATTAAATTACAGATAATGTATAAATTACATATATTAAGATGGCGATAATTATGGGGTTTCCAAGAGAGCTATCTAAAATAGTAAACATCGAGTCAGAAGGTATGTATTGAAGTTAAAATGTTCAAAGACCCTTGAGCTGTTTATAGCATTTAAAGTATGAATAATGAACATTTTAGGCTAATGAAGCGTGGTTGCGTTTTTGTAATTTTAGTAACTGAAAACTAATGAGCCAAGAGACCGAATCAAGGTATTATATAGTTCACGTGTTGAAGATGGTGATGAGAAGCTGCCTCCATGTGCTGCAGTGAATAAGGGCAAGGGTGACCAAGAATGGGCGGTTCCAGAGAAAGACAGAAATAGCATCTAAATCACAAAGGAAGTGGTGGGACCTCAGAACAGTGCAGAGAGACAGAAAGCAATGCAAGGCTTCAGGCAGGCTTCCTGGGGCGGGAGGAACTTCAGAAGCCCCATTCAGAGGTAAAGCACCCTAGTGGGTGACATGGGGACTCTAGGGGAGGGGAGTCTGTCTAGTCCAGGGAATACATAGCTAAGTGTGGCCATGAGAGGCTCCTGCTGTGCAGAGATGGAAAAGGCTGCTGTAAAGCCGGCTCTGGACACCAGCAGACATGGGCCTGTGCAGACTTAGCGAGAGCTTAAGATGAAGAAACTTTACCAGTTCAGCCAGCCTTACCCTACCCTTCAAGCATGTGTCTAGCCGCCTGCACACAGAGGACTCAGAAAGAAGCTCTGATGCCTATTGTGGTTTCTTTTACAAATATGAATTCTTTCTAAAATGTATGCATGTACCTGTACATTTATCCATGTGAAACTATAATTTTACTATATTATATTAAATTTTTATCTCTTTATCTTTTTTATTTGTCCTTCCTATATTCATCCAATTTTTCCTATTGTGATACACTACTTTTTCTTTTCCTTATTTTTTTTGTTTATTGCATCTGTGTCACCCTGTCATACTTAGCATCATTTTGACTTTGCCTTCTTAGTTTTTTTTAAATTTATTTCTTCTTGTTTCTACATGTATCTGATTTTTATTATTTTAAATTTTTTGCTATTGGAAACTTTTTTCTGCTCTTTTTCTTGCTTCTCTCCACCTCTTCAATATCTTCTCCCCTTTGTTTCTCCTTCCTGTTTTGTTTATTTAACTTTGTTCTCTTTTGTATCTTATTTTTATTTATATACTTAGATAAACTGTTACTTCATAACAATGGCTATAAGACAATGTTATATCCAGCTAAAATATCTATTAAAAACAGTCGGGAAATACTACTACTCAAGACAAGTCCATAGTAAGTCATGACCACAAAGCTAGCACTGCAGAAGAGAGCTGAAAGAATATTGTGCACTGAGGAGGAAGTGAGAGGCTCAACTACAAGAATAAAGTTGATGGCTAAAATGACTTGCACAAAGAAGAGCTAAGAGGAAACTAATTACATTGAACGCATAAACCAGAAAGCTTTCAATACTAATAGGAGAAGAAAATAAATAATTAGCTAATAGTATAAGCAACCAGAAAAAGAACCAACAAAATTACAGGCATTAGTTCTCAGTAATACCTTGAAATGTAAATAGTATCAACTCACCAAAAGAAAGACACAATCTGACTGACTAGTTTATAAAACTAGATTCAGTCTATTATCTCAAAGAAAATTCTCCTTGTAAAAACACACATGAGCTAAGAGTCAAAGAATGAAAATAATCTATTCAGTAAGTAGAAATAACAAAACAGGCTGACATAGTTGTAGTTGAAACTAAAAAAAAAGTATATTTCAAGTAAAAATTAGTAGGAAAGGATAAACAAGCCCAATACAAAACAATAAAGAACAATTTGTCAAGAAGCTGTAGGAGAGATGGCTTAGTGGTTAAGATCACTTGTTGCTTTAGAAGAGGATCTGGGGAGTGGCTCGGGTTCCTTCCAGTCTCTCTGGGCTGGTGTCCTGAGCGGACCTTGGGTGCAAGCTCTGAAGCCAGTCCCACAACACCCAGAGGAAGTGCCAATCCCGGGCACTCTGACACTCTCAGGATCAGAGGTGAGGAGGACCCAACATCGGTCCTAACATCGGGAGTAACTGGGGCCTGCGGAACCAGGCACACAGGAAGTCCACCAGCAGAGTGGCTGGGATTCCTTCCAGTCTCTCTGGGCTGGTGTCCTTAGCAGACCTTGGGCATAAGCTCTGCAGCTAGTCCCACAACACCTGGAGGAAGCTCCACTCCCAGGTGCTCTGACACTCTCAGGATCAGAGGTGAGGAGGACCCAACATCTATCCCAACACCTGGAGTAACTGGGACCAGCGGGACCAGGCACACAGGAACTCTGCCAGCAGAGTGGCTTGGGTTCCTTCTGGTCTCTCTGGGCTGGTGTCCTGAGCAGACCTTGGGCCCAGGCTCCACAGCCAGTCCCACAACACCCAGAGGAAGCTGCTGCACTCCCAGGTGCTCTAACAAGCCCAGGGTCACAGGATCCTAGAATCACAGGATCACAGAAACAGCCTGACTCTGAGTAGTTCTGACACAACCAGGATCACAGTAAGGACTGATTCCAGTCAAATTTAGCAAGGACAGGTAGCACTAGAGATAACTAGATGGTGGGGGGCAAGCATAAGAAAATAAACAACACAAACCAAGGTTACTTGGCATCATCAGAACCCAATTCTCCCACCATAGCAAGTCCTGGACACACCATCACACCGGAGATGCAAGATTCACATCTAAAGTCACTTATGATGATTATACAGGACCTTAAGAAAGACATAAATAGCACCCTTAAAGAAATACAGGTAAAGAACTAGAAGTTCTTAAAGAGCAAACACAAAAATCCCTTAAAGAACTACAGGAAAACACAATCAAACAGGTGAAGGAAATGAGCAAAACCATCCAGAATCTTAAAAAGGAAATAGAATCAATAAAGAAATCAAAAAGAGACAACCCTGGAGATATAAAACCTAAGAAAGACATCAGGAATCATAGATGCAAGCATCACCAACAGAATACAAGAGATAGAAGAGAGAATCTCAGGGGCAGAAGATACCATAGAAAACATTGACACAACAGTCAAAGAAAATGCAAAAATCAAAAAGCTCCTAACCCAAAACATCCAGGAAAACCAGGACGCAATGAGAAGACCAAACCTAAGGATAATAGGTATAGAAGAGAGTGAAGACTCCCAACTTAAAGGGCCAGTAAATATCTTTAACAAAATTATAGAAGAAAATTTCCCTAACCTAAAGAAAGAGATGCCCGTGAACATACAAGAAGCCTACAGAACTCCAAATAGACTAGACCAGAAAAGAAATTCCTCTCATCACATAATAATCAAAACACCAAATGCACTAAACAAAGAAAGAATTTTAAAAGCAGTAAGGGGAAAAGGTCAAGTAACATATAAAGGCAGGCCTATCAGAATTATGGCAGATGTCTCACCAGAGACTATGAAAACTAGAAGATCCTGGGCAGATGTCATACAGACACTACAAGAACACAAATGCCAGCCCAGGCTACTTTACCCAGCAAAACTCTCAATTACCATAGATGTAGAAAACAAGATATTCCATGACAAAACAAAATTTACACAATATCTTTCCGCAAATCCAGCTCAACAAAGGATAATAAATGGAAAACATCAACATAAGGAGCAAAATTACACCCTAGAAGAAGCAAGAAAGTAATCTTTCAACAAATCAACACAAATCTAATTCCACCTCTTACAACAAAAACAACAGGAAGTGACAATTACCTTTTCTTAGTATCTTAATATGAAAATTAATATTACTAACATATCCTAAGTGATTGAAATCCAAATATATGAGGAATTAGAAATTTGTTGATTGTCATCCAATGGTCTCTCTAATTTGGTAATTGGAGAAATAGGTCCAATATCGTACAATTTATATATACTTTCAGCTTGTTTGTGACAATGTCTTGCTGTGTACAACATAAAGGTCTTGAAATCTTGCTCTCCTATCTCAGCCTCTCTATTAGTAGTATTGTTTATTTCACGTTTTTACACTATACTGTGGTTTTCAGAACAGCTTATATATATTTCAAAAGTATTTATATACCCAAGGGAGACATAGACAATTAACTTGGGAGGTGGCTTGTAGGAAAGAGAACAACAAAGAGTGAAACTGAATAATTTGCTTGACATTTGTAGCTCGTATCAAGTTTGAAGAAGAAGATTTTGTAAGTTATTCTTTCTTTGAGATGAATGCTTTTCCAAATTATCATAGCCAATGAACCAGATTCTTACCCACACCTAATGTCTGTTCCACCCTCTAAGCAGAACCATTGTTCATTGAAACAGTTGGTGAATGACTCTATGGATAGACTATCTTAATACACACACCATTTCTTAAATGAATGTAACCTGTTCTCTGTGGCCTGAGAATAAAGTCACTCACTCAAGTCAAATAGTTTTGACCATGGCAGGAAGTCTGCATCCAAAAATTGTGCCTACAATTCATTCCCTGGCGCAGCAGAACTGTCAATTCTCAGCTTTGAGGTAAGATTCTTCAGTGATTTGAGGGTCATTGAAGTACAGCCTTATTACAATGAAATTCAATGTCTAAAAATTGTTCTTATTTTGGGCTTGTACCACAGTAAGTGCAAAGAATTTAAACTCTACTAAATACAAAACAAACAAACAAAAAGACTTTATATATTTATGCTCATTTAAGAAAATACTAGTAGTGATGTATTATTTTGAAATATACAGTTAATATGTTTAGAGTTATTTAAAATTTATACTGAGAAAAACCTATGTATTTTCAGTATTGCTGTACACAAGCATCTACATAACACTGTTAAATTGATTGTTGTTTTATATCAAACAACTTTTATAATACTCATTTTTATTGTTATAATATTTTATAAATTTTAAGGAATATGACAAAAAAGATATTGTAGGTAGTGAAGAGGGGGTCTCTGGGAGGAGTTGGGGTACAAAAGGGAAACAAGCATGTGATTTAATTCTATTTACTTAAAATATGTTTTTAAATGTTAACAAATTCAGACAAATTGAAATCATCTAACTTTTCTCATCATAATGCAATAGAAGTTAAAAAAAAAAAGAAAAAAAAGAAGAAGATCTGGGTTCAGTTCCTAGCTCACAACCATCCATGATTCTAGTTCCTGGGGGTCAAATATCCTCTTCTAACTTCTTCAGACACCAAGCACACATGTCGTACACATGGATACATATAGTCAGAATACATACATACCTGTGTGTGTATGTATGGGTGTATAAATCCAAAATTAAAAATGAAAAAGAAGTTATAACAAATGTAAATAATAGTCATTTAAAGAATTTTCATGAAAAAAATGTTAAGAATAAAAATATTAGAAATGAAAACTGAGCACAGCTATAAATAAAACATGGGTACAAAAAAATAAGAATAGCACAAAAAGCAGGTAGTAATTAATAAATTCAGAAAATTAGATGAAAAATTCTCAAGAATTTAACTTTTTAAAATCTACTTTTTTATAATTTTATTCACACAAAATTTAAAAATTCAATTCATACTTAACAATCATCCCATGAAGGATGTGAAAGCATCTATTATTTTATAATTTTAAACTTTGCACCAGCTGTAAGCACATTTTATATCCAGCTAAACTATCTTTGTAAAATTATGAGGAAATAGGGCTGTATCAAAACCAGCACAAAATAAGTTTATTCATGATTAACAATAGTTAACTCTGAGCATAGTGATATTAAATATGCAAATGAATGCTAGCATGTGCTTAGGGAATAGCAGTCCTCATATTTCAAAACTTTCATGAAAGCAATCATTCCAACAACCTGGAAACTCTTTTTATATTATGAAAAGAGAAAATTCTTAATATACTCAATAAGAGCAACAATAATTTCAATGTAAGACTAGAATTGAAAAGAAAAATTGCAAGCCAATCCTACTCTCAAATACAGACATAAATTTGATTAAACTAAAAATGAAGAAGACCAACTAAATGGTGTACAAAACTGTGAAACAGCTCTACTAAGTTTATTCCAGAAAAACCACAAAAGTTTCACAGTTGAATTTCGGAAATGATGTGGAACTAAACATAGGAAAAACTCTGACTATCTAGATAAATATCCAAAACATAATGAAATTTGACACAAATTTCAAGGATTCATATACATTTATACATACACATATCTTTAATATTCATTTATGGGTATGTGTATGCATAATTATATTTACAAAACTTATAACTTTGTTATATGTTCTTTTATATAACATATATATGTATATATATGTACTTACATAGATATATAATTAGATATAAATTACATATAAATACATATCAATATATAAATATATTTACATATGTATGCTTTTAATGCATATAATTATATAAAATTGTACATAATGCATTCAATATATGTACATATATATGTATGATTCATGACATCTATTGTTATATTAGTATATAAGTATACATATAGATATTTGTTAGGAAGAATTCAATTACTTTATGCTTTTTTCTTATAAGTCTTTCTTCACCACAGCCCTTTGTTATCCCATATAACTATTAAAGTAAAGTTGTAAAGTTTGTAAAACAAACAACCACATTGTGGTTTTTATAGGCACACACATACACCACACACACACACACACACACACACACACACACACACACTACACATATACATACAATAAAACAAAATAAAGTAGAAAAGAGTAACAACCAATTCTCTGGATTATATTAATAACTTGTATAAATATATGAACAAAACCAGAAACAACAGAAAAGCAGGTAACTAATCTGAACTGGCATCTCACAGAAAGGCAAACATGCACAATCATGAGTAAGTATATGATAGGATTATACTCACTGATACAGAAACTACAAACTAAGATCAAGATTTAATGCCCTTCTAATAGGTGCTGTAGTGTGGGAAGTCCTGGTGTTGAGCATGGGCCTTGCACATGCTGGGCAAGGACATTCCTCTACTACTGTGCTGTATTCTTGACTGTTTTTACTTTTTGCTTTACTTAGAGACAGGATCTCACTCAGATGACTTGGTTGGCTATGAACTCTCTCTATAGCCAAGAGGAAGCCTCGATTGTGTGCTCCTGATGCTTTGCTCCCAGAATAGCTAAGATTATAGACCCGTGCCTCTTCCCATTGCTCTTTCCAATATCAAGACATCTGGTTGGACCAGACCTGGCCTGGTGGGGTAGATCTATAGTCCCAGCTACTCAAAAGGCTGAGGCCAGAGAATCCTAAGATGAAGGCCTGTCTCAGCCACAGAGTGATATGAAGCCAGCCGGGGCAGCTAACTATGCTGCCTCAAAATTTAAAAAAGTAAAATGAGGGCCAAGGGTATGATTCAAGAGTAGAACACCTACTTTGCATGTGTGAGACCTTGGGTTCAATGTCCAGTACTGTGAAAAAATTATTCAAGCTAGTGAGGAAGTCAAATGGAATTCATAAACTGCTGATGAGAGTCTAAGCCAGTGTAGTTCTGTTTGAAAAGAATCAGCCATTTCTTCTAAACACAAACATCTGCATGCTTGAAGATGCCCAGTCATTTTACTTGTATGTGTATATTTCAAATAAATCCCATGTAAGTGTTCCAGGAGGCATTTCACAATGTTCACAGCAGCGTTGCTAACAGAAGCAAGGAATGGAAAGAACTTAAATGTACATTGATAGAAACACATATCCATTTGTTCAGTCTTTGCTCGGTGGAACAGCCTGAATGGAAATGATTGATCTGTGGTTAGAAAAAGCAGCAAAACTCAATTTCCAAACACAATGCAGTGTGGAAAAAAGCAATTGCAGAAAGCATTGTGATGTGTTATGCCATTTTTATACACTTCAGAAGTTAGCAAAGTCATATCTTTTTTTGGTGCTGTGATAAAGTTATCAAGGAAACCATTTTTCATGTAGTTCAGGAGTTAGCAATGGCATACAACTTTCTTGACTTGCGATAAAGTTATCAAAAAATGGGAACGAAGTTGTAGGAATAATAACATGGATAGATAGAACTGTGTGGGTTTTAAATTGCAACACAGAGTCCCTTTACAACTGAGCTTTGCCAGATACAAACTTCCTTTGGAACACACCAACTCATGTAAATATGTTTTTAAAGAAATGAGCTAAGATTGATAGGAATCCTACCTACTGTCATCCTGTGAATAAATTAAACAGATCAGATTGTAATATAATATAAATAGAATATATTTTAGATATTTAGAATAAATTGAGCTCCAGTAATCTGAAAAAATTAAAATGAGAACTCCATAAAGTTCCAAAGTGGAGGACACAGGGAAAGGACATCTTTAATAATATGCATCTCATAAGATCCTTTGAATAGGGTGGACAGCGTCTGTGAGATGTTTTGAACCAGCCTAGTATAGTAAAGGTTAGGATGATAGAGTCTGGATTTGGGCATGTGATATGATAAAAGTCCTGGAATGTCACTCCCCTTTTTTATTGCATAATATTTGGTTTTTAGCAAACTGGAGACATTCTTTTAACCCTGAAGAATGGGGGAGATCATTTATCAGACATCTGCAGAGGGAACTGTGGCAGCTTCACTTAGCTAAGAGTAAAAAAAAAGCCTATAAGGATCAGGGCCTCATTCATACAGACTCTATAAAATTCCTGCCGGCTACCTTATGGCACCACAAGCAGCCTTCCCCAGACAAATCTCTAGAAGAGAACCCAACCTGGTCAGTAACTTGTGTGTAGCGTAATGGGAGGCTGAACAGAACAGGCAAGTAAACGGTTGGAATTACTGATCCTTGAGTACTCTGTGGTGATAAATAGGCATGGTGTTAAGACTGGGGTGATTTATAATATAGAAATAGGAAATGAATATGTGGAAACATCTATTCCTCTGTATTCCTACGACACACACTGTGCTCAACCAAGAGAGTGCAGTATAGATGTGCGTTTAGATGGATGGCAGATAAATATGTAGACAGATAGAGGGATAGATGAGAAATGGAAGGTACAGACAAGCCCTCATTGCCAAGCATGCCCCACTAGGATACTGACTGAATGTTCCTGGCAGCAGAGGAGGGCTCCTGTCTTGGAGGTGGGTGGGGAGGAAGTCAGATCTTTAAGGCAGGACAGAAGAAGGGATTGGAACCTGGGCTGGTTTCTAAACTCCTTATACCTGGACAAACATTCTAAACAAACAGTACAGACACGCCACAAAGCGGGCGACCTTCAACTTCAGAACCTCTCACTTGCACCTGTTTCCACGGTTTAGGAGATTATTTGGAATTCGAATTTGTAATTTTACATGTTTCTTCTAGGAATCCATAGACTGGAGGCTACTCAAAACCTGGGTCTGCCATTCTCTGATAAATTAAAGAAAATGGTGAGCCTAGGGGCTTTTCTTTAAACCTGCAGAGAGACATCTAGTTGTGTATTTGCAAATATAGGGGTTAAGTTAGTGCTTAAGCTAAATTACCAAGTTACTGTGGGTGCAAGAGCAAAAAGTTTCAAGTCTAAAGGTTTCATTCATTCATTCACTCACCCATTCTACTTAGTATTTCCAGCTTAATTTTCCTCTATTTGACTCAACTTCAAATCCAAGCTCCATCTTTATACAAAACCCTCAGGCCTCAGACACATGCACCTAATTTTTGGGGTCTCAGGCCACACTTACCTCATAGGGACTCTTCTGCTCCTACTTCCATTTCTGTAATGAAAATTTGAGTGTACC
>JADRCC010474907.1:13813-63313 GCA_019843855.1 Hylomyscus alleni
ATTTTAAGAAAATTAAACACTTTCATTGAACTCAGAGATTCCTCCCCAAAGACCTTCAGGCAAGAGCTGTTGTCATGGATACCCAGTAGCTTAGGGCTTCACTATCATTGCCTCTGCCCAGCACCCATCAGACTCCCTTTAAAGGAAGGGCTCCAGAGCATCCCTCAGATTACCATGGGGCAAGTTTGGCATTCAGCTCTCTCAGTTCCCACTTGGTTTTGTTCATGCTTTAATGCTTGGATAGGTATAGGGAGGACTACCTTATCCTATTTTTACATTAGTCCCTATAGTGAAAGAGTTTTCAAATGACTCCATGGCATCCTTACAGAATGTACTACCTTGGGGCAGAACTAACCCTCCTTCAAACTGTACTGATGTCTTAGATGTTCGGTGGTCCCTCAGTACCTCAGCTGCCTTACTTTTCTGCATCAGAAAGCACAGGGCCTTGTGTTCTCCCTCTGTAGCAACATGCCCACCACTCTTGATACCCCTCTTCTGAGCCTAGCACATGGAGAAGGTTACTGTTCTAAGTACTTCATCTTCTCAGTGTTGAATGCATCTTTTCAGCCTCTGGGCCAAGAGGTTTACTGGTGTCAAGTGGCTGAAAGTATTACTGCACTCACTTTGTAGGGTGAAAAGCCCCAGTGTAACTCCCGAGCCGCACACATACAATTTCTCCCCAAATATGTTAAGTGTGTTCTGGAACTGAAAGCCATAGGCCACAACTGTTTTACATTGAGCAGATAAACAAACCGTAAATAACTCTGCAGGCACATCATAAACATGGGCCAACCTGTCTCTCTGAGCCTCCCGGTCTCTAAAGGCTGAGGGACTACGTGGGTGCCTCCTTCTCGGGGATTTAAGTGATATGAAGGCATCAGAACTTAAAGCAGTTTTTCTGTGTGTGTAGTAGAGCGGCTGGACGATATCTTGCTAAAGCCAAAGCAGGAAGAAATGGGGCTGGTCTAATTGAAGGAGAGAAAATGTGTAGAGGAAGGGAAAAGAGAAATATCCAAGAGGGATGAAGTGATGCTCTTCTGAAAACCAATTCAAAGTCAGTCTTCTTTCTAATGTATATGTGTAAGTACACATGTGTAAACATGTATACAATATGCACTAAGCGATAAACACATGCTTCTCCATGACTAGGTAATTGTGGGTAACTGGGTCTGGTTAAGCCTAGACATGTGCTGAAACTGACCTACAGATGTGTTTTGGGGGGGTCCCATGAATTTAAATTAAGTTTTTACATGAAATTATTTTTTATTAGATGTTTTCTTTATTTACAATATCTCCTTTCCCAGGTTCCCCTCCAAAATAAATAAATAAATAAATAAATAAATAAATAAATAAATAAATAAAACCAAGAACTAAAACAAACTCCTGTTCCTCTCCCCGCTCACCACCCTACCCCCTCCTGCTTACTGGCCCTGGCATTCCCTACACTGGGGCATAGAACCTTCACAGGGCCTAGGGCCTCTCTTCCCATTGATGACCAACTTGGCCATCCTCTGCTATACATATGCTGCTGGAGCGATGAGTCCACCCATGTGTATTCTTTGGTTGGAGTTTTAGTCCCTGGGAGCTCTGAGGGTACTAGTTAATTCATATTGTTGTTCATCCTAAGGGACTGCAAACCCTTCAGCTCCTTGGGTCCTTTCTTTAGCTCCTTCATTGGGGGCCCTGTACTCAGTCCAATAGATGGCTATGAGCCTCTACTTCTGTATTAGTCAGGTACTGTCAGAGCCTCTCAGGAGACAGCTCTATCAGACTCTTGTCAGCCAGCACTTGCTAGCATCTACAATAGTGTCTAGATTTGATGACTGAATAAGGGAAGGATTCTCAGGTAGAGGAGCAGTCTCTGAATTGTCCTTCCTTTAGTCTCTGCTCCATAGTTAGTCTCTACAACTCCTTCCATGGATATTTTGTTCCCCCTTTTAAGAAGGAACAAAGTATCCACACTTTGGTCTTCCTTCTTCTTGAGTTTCTTGTAGTTTGAGTTTATACTTTGTGTATTCCGATCTTCTGGGCTAATATCCACTTATCAGAGAATGCATACCATGTGTGTTCTTTTGTGATTGTGTTACCTCACTCAAGATGATATTCTCCAGATCCATCCATTTCCCCAAGGATTTCCTAAATTCATTATTTTTCATAGCTGAGTAGTACTCCATTGTGTAGATGTACCACAATTTCTGTATCCATTCCTCTGTTGAGGGACATCTGGGTTGTTTCAGTTTCTGTCTATTATAAATAAGTCTGCTATGAACATAGTAGAGCATGTGTCCTTCTTACATGTTGGAGCATCTCCTGGGTATATGCCCAGGAGTGGTATAGCTGGGTCCTCTGGTAGTACTATGTCCAATTTCTGTAGGAACCACCAAATGGATTTCCAGAGTAGTTGTACCAGCTTGCAGTCCCACCAGCAATGAAGGAGTGGTCCTCTTTCTCCACAACCTCGACAGCATCTACTGTCACCTGAGTTTTTTTCCTAGCCATACTGACTGGTGTAAGGTGGAATCTCAGGGTTGTTTTGATTTGCATTTCACTGATGACTAAGGATGTTGAATATTTCTTTAGGTGCTTCTCAACCATTCATTATTTCTCAGTTGAGAATTCTTTGTTTAGCTCTGTACCCTATTTTTTAACAGGGCTATTTGGTTCTTGGAGTCTAACTTCTTGAGTTCTTTGTATATATTGGATATTAGCCCTCTATCAGATATAGGATTGGTAAAGATCTTTTCCCAATTTGTTGGTTGCCATTTTGTCCTATTGACAGTGTCTTTTGCCTTACAGAAGACATGCAACTTTATGAGGTCCCATTTGTCGATTCTTGATCTTAAAGCATAAGCTATTGGTATTCTGTCAGGAAATTTTCCCCTGTGCCTATATTCTCGAGTCTCTTCCCCACTTTCTTTTCTATTAGTTTGAGTGTATCTGGTTTTATGTGGAGGTCATTGATCCACTTGGACTTGAACTTTGTACAAGGAGATAGGAACGGATCGGATCAATTTGCATTCTTCTACATGCTAACTACCAGTTGAGCCAGCACCATTTGTTGAAAATGCTGCCTTTTTTCCACTGGATGGTTTTAGCTCCTTTGTCAAGGATCAAGTGGCCATAGGTGTGTGGGTTCATTTCTGGGTCTTCAATTCTATTCCATTGCTCTACCTGCCTGTCACTGTACCAATACTATGCAGTTTTTTATCACAATTGCTCTGTAGTACAGCTTAAGGTCCAGGATTGTGATTCCACCAGAGGTTCCTTTATTGTTGAGAATAGTTTTGGCTATCCTGGGTTTTTTGTTATTCCAGATGAATTTGCAAATTGCTCTTTCGAAGTCTGTGAAGAATTGAGTTGGAATTTTGATGGGGATTGCATTGAATCTGTAGATTGCTTTTGGCAAGATGGCCATTTTTACTATATTAATCCTGCCAATACATGAGCATGGGAGATTTCTCCATCTTCTGAGATCTTCTTCAATTTCCTTCTTCAGAGACTTGAAGTTCTTGTCAAACAGATCTTTTACTTGCTTAGTTCAAGTCACATCAAGGTATTTTATATTATTTGTGACTATTGTGAAGGGTGTTGTTTCCCTAATTTCTTTCTCAGCCTGTTTATCCTTTGTGTAGAGGAAGGCCACTGATTTGCTTGAGTGAATTTTATATCCAGTTACTTTGCTGAAGTTGTTTATCAGGTTTTAGGAGCTCTGTGGTGGAATTTTGAGGATCACTTATGTATACTATCATATCATCAGCAAATAGTGATAATTTGACTTCTTCCTTTCCAATTTGTACCCCTTTGGTCTCCTTTTGTTGTCTAATTGCTCTGGCAAGGACTTCAAGTACAATACTGAATAGGTAGGGAGAGAGTGGGCAGCCTTGTCTAGTCCCTGATTTTAGTGGGATTGCTTCAAGTTTCTCTCCATTTAGTTTTGATGTTGGCTACTGGTTTTCTGTATATTGATTTTAATATGTTTTAGTATGGGCCTTGAATTCCTGATCTTTCCAAGACTTTTATCATGTAGGGATGCTGGATTTTGTCAAATGCTTTCTCAGCATCTAATGAGATGATCATATGGTTTTTTTCTTTGAGTTTGTTTATGTAGTGAATTACGTTGATGGATTTCCAAATATTGAACCATCTCTGTATCCCTAGGATAAAGCCTATTTGATCATGGTGGATGATCGTTTTGATGTGTTCTAGGATTCGGTTTGCAAGAATTCTATTGAGTATTTTTGCATTGATATTCATAAGGGAAATTGGTCTGAAGTTTTCTTTTTTTGTTAGGTCTTTGTGTGGTTTAGGTATAAAGGTAATTGTGGCTTCATAGAATGAATTGGGTAGAGTACCTTCTGTTTCTATTTTGTGGAATAGTTTGAGGAGTATTGGTATTAGTTCTGATAAAACTGCACTAAACCCATCTGGTCCTGGGCTTTTTTTGGTTGGGAGTCTATTAATGACTATTTCTATCTCATTAACAGATATGGGACTGTTTAGATCATTGATCTGATCTTGATTTAACTTTGGTACCTGGTATCTGTCTAGAAAATTGTCCATTTCATCCAGGTTACATGAAATTACTTTTAAAAGGATGTGTTGTGTTTGACAGATATGATAATGCCTTCCTGTGATCCTAGCACTCAGGAAGCTGAGACAAGAAGATTGCTAGTCCATGGCTAGCCAGGGATGTGCATGTGTATGTTTGTGTGCATGCATGTGTATGTGTGTGCTTTTGTGTGTATCCATGGAGAGAATGAGAAAAAGAAAGCCAGAGAGAGAGAGAAAGATATATAAATATCTTTCTATATATATAAATATATATATATTTATATAAATAAATTTATATAAATAAATATCTTTCTATATATAAATATATATATAAATTTATATATATATTTATATACTTTTCTATATATATATAGAGAGAGAAAGATATATATATATATATATATATATATATATAGAGAGAGAGAGAGAGAGAGAGAGAGAGAACCTATCTCAACAAACCAAAACCAACCAAGCAAAAAGTATACTGTGAATATTCTGCAGTTTGTCTTTGGCCCAACCACTCCCTGAGCATCACAGGGGACACTCCTTACAGTATCTGTCACCTCCTGGTCTCTATCATGAGTCTTAAACTTGTACTCATAACTGTCTCACTCCCTGAGAGGCACTTCTCTAATCCACTCCAGAATAATTAGCAGCAGCTCTGACTTCTTCCCCCAGGTACAGGAATACCTGCTTCTGAAAGTTTCCTACAAACAAAATCAATTGTTTCTGTAAAACTATTTACTTAAACTTTCATGGCTAGTTAGTGCACAGAGCAGTAATTCTAGGATTTCTATCCCTCCAGTAGAGTCTACTTTCACCCACAGTGTAGATAGGTAGTGTAGTCCTCAAGCTACTTATTATTATTTTGTCTTTTTAAATTTTTTTTAGATCCATGTCTACTGGTATAATTTTGAAGTAATGATTCATCTCTGGGCTCATTTTTAAGGGAAGCAATAATGGCACGTCATGTCAAGACAGAGGGTAGTTGAGACTGGTATCATATTAGTTAATGTCTGTAATGTACTTCTTAGAACGCCATTCTAGCTACCCTGTGTGGCTAGTGTCATACTTCAGTGAGATGTTTCAGAAAGCTTTGCACATCATAACCTATCCACAGATAGTAAATTGACCACTACCTTCCCCCCGCCCCCAGTGATAATTTGTCTAAAGGAAGAAGCCATGCTTTACTGTTTGACCTTCTGTTACATCCTTCCCCCATTTGTCTTGCCCACTCACAGTGCCATTTTTTGTTGTTTGTTGTTGTTTTTAATTTGACAACTTCTGCTCATTCTTGCCTTAGGATTCTCTCTGCTTCTCGTACTTTCCTCCTCTTTCTTTCTCACTTTAGATCTCTCTTCTGAAGATTTCCGTAAAAAACAGCATGCATTCAGGGAGTCCTCCCCTGACCTTCCTCTATGAAAGAACACCATCTACCCAGGGAGATTTTTATTTCATTAGATGTCCCTTCTTACTCACAAAAGGAGCATTTTTTTCTTTGTGCACCAAAGCTCCAGCATCCTGTCAGGTCATGGTAGAAGCAGACAGCCTAGCATACAGCCCAAGTATTCAGCACAAACTTGCAGAAGGATAAATTTAGCAGAAAGTCTGCCTCTGAGTCCAAGTCTAGTTTTCCACTCTATTAACTATAAGACTATCTAGAAAAAGATGAATAAGATACATTGAGCACATGATTATGGCACTGATTGGCCGATCCATTTGTTTCTTGATTTATTCATTCATTCTTTCATTCACTTAGCAAACCTGTCCTTGGCTGCCTTCATTGACAAGTCTTCCCGTTCTGTATAGAAAAATCTCAATGGAATGAATTTCAGTTTCTATTGTTCTTCACTATCAGATGCAGTGGAGGAAAGAAAACACAGTCTCCTGACTAAAAAGAGTAGGAACATGTTTTTCACATTTTCATTTCCCTCCAAATCCCTAGAGGCTGAAAGGCTCACACAGAGTCTGCACTCTGTGCCAGGTGCTATTCAGGCACCATTCATCCTGAGATGGATGAGGACTGTTCCTAGATCCAAGTTGCTTTTGCACATCACAATCTTTGCAGTTCTGTTCCTCTTGCCATACTCCATTGCTCATTACCTCTGGCCTAGGCTGGCACAGAGCTTTCTGTTGGAAGGCACACACACTTGCCTCCTGGTCATGACCAGGCAGCTGCTGGCAGGGCTTGGCGATGCAGCTTGTTGTGGTCTTTTCTATGTAACCACCAGCAGCTCATTTTAATTCCTAAGATTGCCCTCTTCTGCAGGACCATCTGTGAATGAGCAGGGCCTGCTCATATCTCTCTTCTGCTTTTTTTTTGTCTTTGAAAAAAAAAAAGTCTGTTCAGTGTAAGGATTTTAAACATCAACATTATGTGCAGATAGATAGGAATATCATAAGTAATAAATCTTTTGGATGTCTGTGGATGCTCTTTCTCACTCTTCCTTCTGTTGTACTTTTAAGGCCCTCTGTTTTAGAAATCAATCTACTGGATGCAAAGGAGGGGAATTTGAATTTGAGAATTGGAGGCTGGCAGGTGACATTTTCATTCCTCCCATTTTGATCAGCTGTGCACACAGCACTCCTGGAGCTGGACAATGGCTTTTCTTATAGGGAAAAGGCATCTTTCTGTTGAAACAGCTTTGAGCTGCTAAGGTGACATGGATCACCTTGCTATCTATAAGGACTGGAAATGGACACTATGTGTCCTTGCTGTCTTTATCTGCTTGCTCAGATCTCTCAATATTTGAAAGAGAATTTTGACCAAAGCCCGAATGTATGTTGGAAGAGGGCCCTCAGTCAAGTATCCAGGCATTGCACATGTAGGAAACACCATCTATTTGAGCTCTAAATACCAGCATGGCCAGGTGCCTGCATGGAAATTTGGAACTATTACAATGAACCTAAGGATAGGGATTCGATTTGCCATCTGTAAGAACGACCACCCTTCTCTTCACTGCGTAGTTTGTACCTAATTCTTGTGGTTTTACCCTAGGAATCTAAGCTATTCACTGTTATCAAGCAAATCACACAATGCACGGGAATATAAGAGCAGAGGGAGTTTGCTGGCTCTCCACCATCATGCCAGAGCCACTACGATACTCTGGCATCTATAAACTTTGATGCCACTCTAAGCTGGTGTTTTGTTTCTTTCCAAAGTCCAGGATTCAGTGAAAATATTGAAAGCCCTTCATTTTCTTGAGACTATAAAAGAGATCTATGATGAACCTAAATCTCCCCAGTTTTTTCCCTACCTACTCCTATGCACCCCAGCTCCCAGGACATTGTTGGGCTTCTCTCTAGTATTCACTCTGTCAACAGCTAGTCAAACTTAACTTATGGTATATTTTCTCTCTCATATGACTTACGATATGTTCTCTCTTCTGCTCTAGTTACAGAGATAAGTCTCCCAAGCCACTCAAGGAACTCCTAATGTGACCATAACTAAGGTAACTTTCATTTTAATGGTACTGTTTATAACTTAACTGTAAGTTGTTATTTAAGGACTGAGGCAAAGTCTAAGCCAAGGAAGGTCAATACTATATTCCTAGTTGTCTGTCACACATTTCCAATATGACGATCTTCACACAGCAATTTGCAGAAGAAGCTTTCTTAGACTTGGTTCATGCATCCACACTCTGGTCTTCCTTCTTCTTGAGCATCACATGGTCTGTGAATTGTATCTTGGGTATTCCAAGCTTTAGGCTAATATCCACTATCAAACTATGCATACAATGTGTGTTCTTTTGTGACTGAGTTACCTCACTCAGGATGATATCTTCAAGTTCCATCAACTATCCAAATTCTTAACAGCAATGGAGAAGTGTTCTGCTTTCTCCACATCCTTGCCAGCATCTACTGTCACATGAGTATTTGATCTTAGCCATTCTAATTGGTGCGAGGTAGAATCTCAGGGTTGTTTTGATTTGTATTTCCCTGATAACTAAGGGTGCTGAACATTTCTTTAGGCGCTTCTCAGCCATTTGGTTTTCTTCAGATGAGAATTCTTTGTTTATCTCCATACCCCATTTTTAATAGGATTATTTGGTTTTCTGGCGTCTAGCTTCTCAAGTTCTTTGTGTATATTGACTTTCAGTCAGAGACTAGGCAGGCAGGATTGTGCAAAATGCTCTCTGTGTGGGACTTAGATCTACTGAGTTGTTCATCTATGCCTTGTCAATGAGGCAACTGAAGGATGCCAAACTTCCTTGCTGCCTACCAACGCTCTCCATCTATAATCCACCCGACATTTGGAACCCCATTAGACATCATCATCTTTCTCGTGTGCTCTTTGTTCCTCTCTTCTAACATTGCTCTAATGCTGTTTGAGTATGTTTTCTCTCTACTGTGGTCTCTTAAGATTTAATGGTCTATCGTAGGACCCCTTGTGTCATTCACATGTGCTACCTCCATATGAAGCATATTCTTGGAAATTATGCATGAAAGCTTTTATCTGTTGGCCTCATGCCTCACTCTTGGACTCTACTCCTGGGAAATGCCCCACAAGCTATTCTGCGTTCAGGTTCACAATCTCTTTAGAAAAGACAATTTTTAGGAATGAGTGCTATACATTCTTCACAGAAGAGTGACTCTTGACTCTTTTACTGAACAATTCATTAAACATCACTCCACTTTTATTCATAGACAAGAACCAAAAGGGATCAACAGCATTTTGCAAAGAAGTTGTCATTCTTTGTATTCAAGCATAGTTCTCTCTGAATAGACACAACTTTCCCATTTTTTCCTAATGGAAATCTACTTTTATTTTAAGAATTATCCCTAGTCTCTCTGTAAAAAAACCAGAATATTTGGGGAATGAACTAAAAATGTATTTTTGCTGGACACATTTTTATGACTTGAGTTATGATTTTCCTAGGCTATGTAGGTCTAGGTTCCTTTGTGATGAAAGGAACTAGGAATGACGATGTGGGAGCTTGTGAAATCTGCCCTTTTGATATAATTCGGTCATACAAATCTCTTTAGCAATGTACACAACCTTGATTGACCTTAGGCTGAAAACATTAAGCATACTGTAGTATTTTATCTTTATTCATATGAGTATTTATTTATTTGTTCTTCACCTTCTGAAAATAACTTATGGAAAGAGATCTTATTTTGTATTGGTTCATAGGATATAATCCCCGTGGCCCACAAAGTCAATGTGATCCCCAAATAAAATCTCATAGTGATTGAGCTGAGTATGTGTAGGCTTGACAGATGGCTGCTTTCCTATGTTAGATTTCTGCCTCCAATGTTAAGGAAGAGACTGGGTCAATATTCGTTTTTGGTTGACTGTCTTACTCGTATCAACCACGTTGAAGGAGACTGTGAGTCAGCCTCTCTACCTTCTCACCTTTGGGGATCTCCTCAAGGAGGAAGTGCTAGGTTAGAAATAGAGATCTCTGAGTTCTAAAAACCAAACTAAAACTTCCTCCCAAGTTAAAGAAAAAGGCCCATTGGGTCCATTGTCATGGTTTTCAGACAATCTTCAAACAAAGGGATTACAAAGTTTAAAGTATGAAGAGTGGAAGCTGCATTAAAAAAACAACAACAACAACAACACTTTTGCTTTGCTACTTTCAAAAAATATTCTCCCTTAGGAAACATCCCAAGATATACATTTAGCTAATTTTTATTTATTTTTTGCTCCTGAGTGTGTTCCCCTGGTGTCTGCTTGATGTTACACGTTTGTCAGTCATTTAAAGAACAACAGATAGGGCTGTGACTGTGGCTAAGGGGCAGGATACTTGCCTCCATGTATGAGTATCTGGGCTAAACCTGTCAGTCCTGAAAAACAAACAATCAATCAATCAAACAAACAAACAAACAATTCAAAAAACTTTTCTATCTGTCCTAGCTCTATATATTACAGGACTCAGAAATGAGGAGGCCTACAGCTTGCTTTCCCGAGAAGTTTGTCTTTTAAACTCTAATAAAATTGTGCTTGAGGTTCTGAAAATAAAAACAGCAGAAGCAGCAACAACATCTCTCTTGTGCAAATGTCTTCCTTGCCGGGGTTCAAAGAAGATTGAAAATGAGAAGTTCAAAATAAATCCTTATTTTGATTGCCTTACAAGCAGAATCTGAGCCAAGGCAGGCGTGAGTGGAGGTTATTCAGGAACTGGATTTTAGGGTGCAGTCATGTGGCAGGGAACTGAACTGGTAGGAGGGGGAGTTAATCCTGGAGTTGGTCACTATGGAAAGAATAATTTCATGACTTGTGACAAGAGTTAAAGAAAGGGAGAACAAGAGACAAGTGGTTCGAGGAGAGTATTAAAGATCCTCGAGAAAGCAAACAAAGGGGACATTCTGTCTCCTACATTGTCCCTGTACCTATTTTGCCATGGCACTATATATATGCAGTCATTGTCTTTGGGAAAAGCGATGTCCTTGTCTTGGATTAGATTTAAAATTCATCCCCTTGATACTTACAACTACGTTGCACTGTGCTTGGATTTCTAACATTTTCCAGAGAAGATATTCCTATGACTTTCATTATTTATTTGATGCAATTAAACTGTGCTCAGTATCTAGGATCCCTTGCACATAACTGCTCTCAAATCTTAACCATGCGTCCTAGTCCAAACCCAGTGGAGACACTGCGAGCAGCTGCTATGTACTGCACACCTTGTTGACTTGACGCATTGGCCCTGGCTGATTAACTGGATGATTCCCATTTCCTGCATCTCCATTTCTCATAGTTTGAAAGCCAGGAATCCATGGCTACTAAGTCACTTCTTCCCAAGTGTAGCTAGTTCCCATTCTAATAGAAAATGGAAGGAAATGGTTTTCCTCTGGGTCTCTTTAATCCCTTGCTTGGAGTGTCCTAAGAGTGGTGAGGTTTTAGTTGTGTCATTTCTCAAAGAACGTCAAGCTCTTTGGAGACTGTCAGTGAAAAAGACAGGGACCAAGGCAGGCAGCCAGGGAAAGGCATCTTTGGGGTCAGAAAGAAAATGACATAAGAAGGGCGATAGCCTGTCACTGCAGATGGGGACCAGATGGGATTCCCAGGGAAGCCCCTTTCCTGTTTTCCATCAAAACCCTGGCTCCACTCGGTCACTTTCTTTGTTGATTGACCTTTCAGACACTGTAAGATGGAGAGGAGCTTTCCAAGGATATTTTACAGGTCTCAGTGTCTCCATAAATATATTCCCCTCCTAGACTTTATCCCACCAAACCACAGAAGATGGGTAAAAGTGGAAGATCAGAAAAAATCTTTCCTACAATAACGATAACAATGACCGCCAATGTTTACTTGAAACACTGAACCATTCAGTTTTTATTTTCATCTTTGCACAACCTGAACTTACCTGGGAAGAGAGAGGTATGTCCGTGGGTAACTACCTGTATTGATAGGTGTGGGAGGGCCTAACCCATGGTAGGTAGCACCATCCCTGGGCACATAGGCCTAGGATGGATTAGAAAGCTGGCTGACCTTGAAACAGAGAGAGCAAGCAAGGCAGTCAACAACTTTCCTCAGGGTTCCTGTTCCAGATCTCTGCCTTAGTTTCCCTCAGGGATGGGACTGTTACATGAAGTATTTGCTGAAACAATCCCCCTTTTTCCCCTAAGTTGCTTTTGTTCAATGTGTTTTGTCACAATACCAGGAATCAAACTAGAACAGGCATTTACCATATGACTAACTGTTGTTTCTTTGATCCACTCACTGTATTATGTTAGTCTAGCCTTCTTTCAAATGCAAGTGATAGGTCTTCCAGATAGTCAAAGCATACTTCTGGCTCTGAACTACACTATTCCTTGATTTACAAGTACATATAGTTGCTATGATGTCATTAAACTTACCCTCCTTCTCTGAGCTCAGTTTATCCTGGGTTCTTTCTTCTCAATTAGGCTTTCTTATTTCTTATTTCTTAGTGACAAGCTGGAAGCAGGTAGTTCAAAGTTTAAGTCCTACCCCATCTCCATGAAAGATGAGTGCTATTTTTGGTAGTGTTTTGATAAATTAGAACAAATTTCATTGGCCTGGTTGAATTTTAAGCTATGATGGTTTGAATAGGACTCCCATAGATTCATGTGTTTGAGTGTTTTGCCATAGGGAATAGTACTATGGGAGGTTTGGCCTTGTTGGAGGGAGTGTACCTTCACTGTGGAAGTGGACTTTGAGGTTTTATATGCTCAAGCTATGCCAAGTGTGGTATCCAGTCTCCTCCAGCTGCCTGATGATTAAGATCTCTTAGCTCCTCCAGCACCACGTCTGCCTATACACTGCCATGCTTCCTGCCATGGCAATAATGAACTATAAATGGACTGAAACTGTAAGCCAGCCCCAATTAAATATTTTCCTTTAAAAGTGTTGCTGTGGTCATGGTGTCTCTTCATGGCAATAAAACTCTAATATGGAAGTCTACCTTTGAACCTATCAATAGATATAGTTATGCGATATTCAGTTTCCCTGAGCCCTTTCTAGTTCCATCCCTGGGGGTATGGTTGGGACCAGCCCTACTCAAACCATGAGGGCTTTACTAAGAGGGTAAGAATCTATTCCATACATAGTTCAGAGTCAGCTCAGAGATCCTGATATGACATTTGTGAGATGGGAGTCGGTAGAAGTTACATTTTTCTAAAGGTCACATGTGCAGATTGATTGTCTTCAATATTGGCTCAGTTGACCATCAGCACCCCAGGCCACCAGCCAGCACTGAGCTGAAGATTCTGTAGTGAATCTGTTTCCTGAGTCCTGCTTAAGCTACTCTTAGGAGGTCCCACTTCTGCTCCCATGTGTCCTGTACCCTCTGGTTCTCTTAAAATCTCTGACATGTCCAGGTCTTGCCCAGTCCTGACTTGCACAGACAGCTAAGTGACCAACTGACCAGTGCTGTGCACCCTATCATGCATCTGTCCCTGTATTTGTGAAAGGCTCTGTTCTGACTAAATTCTCGAGTTCCTACCATACATGCAGTGGCTGCTTCCTCGACCACCCACCTATGAATACACTAAACAAGTAAAGTAGCATGTGTTCATTATGCTGGTCTCTCTCATTTTATAGATGAAGAGCCAAATCGGAAGATCAAAGGTGTTAACAATTCTTCTCAGAATCACTGAATTAGGTGAAAGGATTTCCATTCAAGCCTGTCTGACTCAGACAATATTGAGTCTTATTTATATCTCAATAATAGATTTCACTCTAGCCTCTTGTACCCCATATATGTATATGTGTGTGTGTATATATATGTATATATAATACAGATTAATTTGGTTTTCTTTAAAAAATGATTTTAAGAAGGAGAAGAGCAGAAAATGGGAGGAGAAGGAGCAGGAGGAGGTTCTGACTAACTTTTATTAAAACAAACAAATAAAAAGGTTAGCCAGATAATACTGGCTGAGACTCTAGGAGAGAAAACTGGAGCCTTGCTGCCTTTCTTCTGCCAGAGTAAGGCCCTGTTTATGCTCATGGCACGTAAAGATAGGTATCAGTAGCCTGATTCTTCTGAACTGGCATGTCTGTCTTAGGAAGGCCCCTCAGAATTTGCTATGGCCACTCAGTCAAACTTTCACCCACTTTCTGTCTTGGTTGGCACTTTTGAAGTGTTTCAGTCATGTTTGAGTCTCAGAAGTGAATTCAACTTGTATTCTCTTGCTTGTTTTGGCTTTAAAAAAAATAAGAGAAGAGCCTCCAATCCCTTTCCTTCAGACATGCTTGGGAACCCCCTGGATCATTGCAGGGTACCCACCAAAGCAATGTGAGTCTTTCTGAGTGTGAGCAGAATGACTCTTTCAAACCCTATTAACATCACTTAGTGCTGGAAGATTTGAGTGAGAGGGAAAGGAAATGAAAGCAGATTAAAATTTTTTAAAAAATGAAAATGAGAACCAGGTGGCTTTCATAAAATATTCATAAAGCCAATGAGTGGAGTTCGTTGGGAAGTGGTGAAGAACCCCCCAGACACATTGGATGTTGTGAGGACGGCAGTCCCATCACTGGGAAGTTCCCTTTGGCAGGAAGAACCTGTCTACTGCCTGTGGTTTCACAGAAATGCTCAGTTAAAGGGCTTCTAAAATGGAAGAGTAACATGAATGAGTGTAGGTGCCTGCCTCAAGCAAAATTAAGGACAAGTAGGAAAGGCGTGACAGTGAGTTTAGGTGGGAGCTGGAATGTTCACAGCCACTGGGTTCAGCCTAGTCACAGTAGTGCACAAAGGTATTGGTGAGGGGGAAAGACTAGAGCCCACAAGGCTGATTCCCAGGTTATGGCTAATTGAGAGTGCCTGTGTGACCCCCACTTCTCCTGATTCATTATGGTCCTTATTAAAGATGAGGCCGAGCCAGGCGGTGGTGGCGCACGCCTTTAATCCCAGTACTTGGGAGGCAAAGGCAGGCAGATTTCTGAGTTCAAGGCCAGCCTGGTCTACAGAGTGAGCTCCAGGACAGCCAGGACTATACAGAGAAACCCTGTCTTGGAAAAAAAAAAAAAAAAAGATGAGGCCGAATGAAAGGATCTCTGATGGCCCTGCTGCGGTGTGCCTAGGCATAGTTTGGGGAACATAGGAAAGGCTGGTTTCTGGTTGAATGCAGGTGGTAACTTGGGAGGAAGAAAGAAGAGCATTACCTTTCTGAAGGGACTCAGCTAGTTTCCATCCTGCCCTCATGCTCTTCCTGCGCTCCACCCTTAAGGGCATGGGCCTCTTTAAAGACTTTTGTTTCTGGGCATCTGCCCTCCTCTGTCTCTTTGAACTATATTGCCTGGTGCCTACATTTTCTCGCAGTGCATTGACTGGTGCCCTTAGGAGCAGAGCAGAAGAGGCATCTCTGAGCTAGCAGATTAAGACAGAGATATGAGCCTCTTTGTGGTATCATACGATGGCCAGACCAGAGTCGGAGGGTAATCCATCTCTGGCCAGAGCACAGAGGTCACAGAGGTGACACAGGCAAGCTGAACGCACACCCTGGGGCTCTCTGGAGTCCAACCAGCTCTGGAAACTTTCACGAATGCTGAATTCGCTTGACACTTCACAGGAAAAGCTGAGCCTTGAGCCATCTTTCCTTCAGTAGTTCAATTTGTTTTTCCAGTTGCCTTTCCCAGCGCAACCATCTGCCCTTAGGCATGTGGGGATAAAGTAGTGAACTTATAAAGACCAAAGAGTCATTCTCACGAACACACATGGTGAGCTCACATGATCACAGCACCCACCCTCCTATAGGCCAAAAAATGTTTGTATCTTTTCTGTCCTTGTCCCCAAATAAATTTCTAGTCATTGAAATGTTCAAAGAATCACAAAGGATGTTAAAGCAGAATTCCTTGCAGTATGCATGGTTAACTTCAAGGCCCATCTTCAACCTGTTTTGCCATTATCTTTATTGTTTTGTAAAATAAACTCATTATATCTAAGATAAACTCATTGGGATACTTCGATTTTCTTTGTAGATGGAAGCCATTTATGGTGGCTTGCGTGAGACACATACCCTAAAGGCTCATGTATTCGAATATCTGGTCTCCAGTTGGTAGTGCTGTTCTAGGGAAGTTATAGAACATTTAGGATGCAGAGCCTTGCTGGAGAAAGTATGTCACTGGGGTCCATTCTTGAGGGTTTATATCCTATTCCATGTTCTGCTTCCTCAATGTTTCCCATGGTGACTAAAAATGTAATCAATTTCCTGATCTAGTTGCCTTCCTCCCATGATGCCTTCCCAAACATCATGGACTCTGGAATTGTAAGACAAAATAATCTCTTTCTTCTATGAAATCCTTTTAACTTCTGTAGCTACTATTCCCTACGGGAATGAAGCAACCTGGCACAGATCACAAGTATATGTACAAGCGCCACTTTCAGGGGCGTTGTTGGTCTTGATTGTCATCAGTGCTGACAAACGTAAAGATGGCAGACACCAAAGAATATTGGGAAGAATAGTGCTTGGAATCAGAACTTCCTGAGTCAAATCCTTTTGATTAGTAGTATGGCCTTAAATTGATGACTTCCAGTTACCCTCTCTGTAAACCTGGAATGATAAAATTGATCCCCAAAGCAGTGCTATTTAAAAGAAACAATACAGGCAAAAATATATGACACATATAGGTACTCAGTAAGTTGATCAAACTACAGCTAATACACACTTACCCTGAGTTAGCTGACTGGTAGGTTTTCTGTTGAGACCTACTGTTCATAGGTGACATCAAAGATTTTGTTATGTCCCCTTAATAACCAAACAAAGATGAAACCATATGCTTTTGTGTTCCAGGGATTACTGATTTTTCAGGAAATTAGCATACAATAAAATAATTTACGTGGGAGGCAATGTTCAGATCTCAGATAACAAAGGCAGCCAATTAGCCAGAATAATCCAGTCTTACTGACACAATCATTTCCATGTAAGAAGCCACACCTGCCAAACTCAGAAAAACAGATCCTTTGTGATTTTTCCTGGAGCCCCAGCATCAGGGAGCTGCCAGGGGAAAAGAAATGAGTGCCCTTTTCAGTCCTCTTTAATTTCTTGGCCCCATATTCATCAAGATACTGAACATTTTCAGAAGGGGTCGGCTTCTTCCCGTCATTCTCTACCCCAGACCTTTTGCTCTCTAGAGGCTATTTAATGAGACATAACCAAGTTCAATCTCCCTTGAAATACCAACTGGGTTTGTCTTTGAGCTTCACTCCCAGGCTCGGGTCTCCAGTTTCTTGCTTAATGTCATAATTAGAAGAAAGTCTTGAGAGGATTTTTGTCCTGACTGAACAGATACTTGACCAGCCAACTAGCAAGGCATGTCTTGGCTTCATCCCTGTACTCCCTGCAACATGGCTCCCTTGTGAGACAAGGCTGTAACCTGGATAGATACCAAACTGGCTCAAAGAAAGTGTGTGACTTCTAAGTGGTACGAACAGTTCAATCCTGAAAACATGAGGGTTCTCATAGTCTTCTTAGTCAGCAAGAAGGCTCTACCCTCTCTGCTTGCTCCCCACTACTTCTTGGCTTCCTTGTTGCCTGTTCTCTATGCCTGTCCGTTGGAAGACATGTGGTTTGAATCCCTCAGCAGAGCTATGTCTGATTAGAAGTGGGGAGGGGCGGCTTTTGAATATTTCTCAGTGGCAGAACATCATTGCCCAAGGCTTCAGGTTCAATCTCTAATGTGTATGCATGAGCTCATGCATGCACCCATGCCGGCCCCCTCAATGTTTTAATTTAAAAATAATCAAATTTTAAAAAGAAGCTGTACAAAGGATGGAGAAAATCTTTTTTTCAAAGTAGCTTTCAAGTCTTCACAGATCTAGACAGAGACAGGAAATTATTTTGAGTGTAATTTTTCTACCATTTTTTTTTTAGGTTGTCAACATTGTTTGTTTTAATGAGCAGACATGTAAGTCTAATTTCCCTGAATTATTGCATGGCTCCCTCAAAATCTTTGAATTCACTTATTGATTCTTCTATTTACCAAACACTGAGTGTCCATAATGGATGACTTGTTTAAAAATCACAAGTGGGTATACTTAAGTGTCCCGGGATGTTAACACATTTACTGAGGAAGTTCAGAGCATGAGCATTTCCATGGGCCTTGAGTGATTTGTTTTACCTCCCATCTTTGTAATTCTGGATCATTACATCAAATAAGATAGGACCTGGGCCTTATAATGTTTGGATTCAATAGCAGCTTTTCTCAAAGTTAAAAATACAGAACTTATAAATGCACATTGTGTCATCTAGTTTGACAGTACCAGAAGAATCCAGCCCAGGCTGCATATAATTACTGACATAACTGAGTTTGTATCTGCCCATGTCCAACTTTTGCCTCACTTCTTTTCTTATTTCCATATGCTTCCTGATCTTATTGGATAAATAAGACAACTTTTATTATTTGATTTTTTTTCCTATGGAGATGCTCTTTTAAAAGAAATAACTCTAGATATTGTAGCCTGTGGTATTAGTTTATTACAATTAGAGATTAATGAACTGGGATGTAGCTTAATTGGTAGAGTGCTTTCCTAGCATGCTCAATGCCCTAAGTTTAATCTTGGGCACCACAAACACTGGGTGTGGTAGCAATCAACTGTAATCCAAGCACAGAAGAATCAGAAGTGTCATCTTTGACAACAAGCAGATAAATAAATAAGCATGCTCTTTATTTCATACAAAAGGATTAGAGATATAGCTCACAGGGAGATCACCTGCCTATCACGTAAGAAGCTTTGGATTCAGTGACCAGTACCATAAGATAAAGTTAAAGAAAAAATCCTCTTTATCCTAGGCTGGAACTGTAAGTCAGTAGAAGAGGGCTTGCCTAGTATGTGAGGCACTGGGTTTGATCCACAGGCACAGACAATATAATTAAAACAACCACAACAACCACCACCACAACAAAAACTATTATTTTGCCATTCCCCAAAAGTAGGTAGAATATCTTAAATGTATTTACTTGACCTTTGTGAAACATTAGTTTTATAATTAATTTTAATTTTATACTTTTAGACTCCACCAAAACATTATACCATTGTCTTTAAAAAAGAAACAAAAAAATGCCCACACATTTGTCTTTTTTTATTGTTCTTTAACCTTTCCTCAATTTCCATGTTATCATCTGGGATGGATTTTATTTTTGTAATGCATTCCTTGCATTGCCAAATTCTACTCTTGCCTTTATTTCTGATTTGTTTATTGTTGTTGAAAGTGTCTTTCACCATGTACAGAATTCTGTCTGATAGTTCATTCTTTTGGTGCTGCATGTAGCCTTGTCTCCTTATTCCATTGTCTCTTCACTTTCATAATTTCTATTGAAAAGTCAGTTATCATTCTTATTGTTCATTGGAAGACAAACAAACCTTCACCATGCCCCCATGTCATTGAGTTTTTCTCTTTTGATTACCAATTTAGACACTTTATGCTTGGATAAACTTTGCATTTATTTTCCTTAAAATGCATGGATGTATTAAAGTCCATGTGATCTTTGTCAGGTTTTGAATATTTTTGGTCATTGTTTGTTCCAATGTTGCTTCTCTGCCATCTTCACTGTTACCTCCTCTGAAATTCCATTTGTACGTGTTCAGCTTTTTCACAAAATTCAATTGCCTCTTATAATATCTTCTATTATTTGACCTCTCCCTATATCTCAGTTGGCACCTTTTGACTTATTAGTTTCAGAAATGATACTTTGTTTCAAAACATTTATTTGAAACTTTAAAAAGACATGTAACTTCAGAAGGCCTCTTTAAAGTGTTTCTGTTTTATTCTCTGCTATCTTTTCCCTTGTTTTCTTGAAAATGTTAATTATACTTATTTTGAAGTACTTAACTTCTAACTTTGAATAGTTTGTGGTTTTGCTGCTATATAGAGTATACTTTGTACATGAAGAACCACAGATTCTCCACTTGAGGTTCACATCTAACAAGTGTGGTCTTCTTTCCTCCAGTAGAGCAGGCAAGTACTTGATCACTCCAGCTCAATGAGCAATTGAACTTAGTCTGGGTTTAACAACCCATTCATTATTGATTTCTATGAGTGGCCATGTGTGGCTCTTTGATTTTTTTAAAAAAAAATTATTAAATATTTTCTTTATTTACATTTCTAATACTATCGCCTTTCCTGGTCACCCCACCCCTGAAATTCCCTATCCAATTCCCCATCCCCCTGCTTCTATGAGGGTGTTCTGCCACCCACCCATCCATTCCTCCCTACCTTGGCTTTCCCCTACACTGAGACATTAAGCCTTCACAGGACCAAGGGCCTCTCCTCCCATTGATGACTGACAAGGCCATCCTCTGTTACATATGCAGCTGGAGTCATGGGTCCCTCCATGTGTACTTTTTCTTTGGTGGTTTAGTCCCTGGGAGCTCTGGTGGGGGGGTCTGTTTGGTTGATATTGTTGTTCTTCCTATGGGGTTGCAAACCCCTTCAGCTCCTTCAGTCCTTTCTCTATCTCCTCCATTGGGGACCCTGTGCTTAGTCCAATGGTTGGCTGCCAGCATCTACCTCTGTATTTGTCAGGCACTGGCAGAGCCTCTCAGGATACAGCTATATCACCTGTCAGCATGCACTTCTTGGTATCCACAACAGTGTCTGCATATGGATGGGATGGATCCCCAGGTGGGGCAGTCTCTGATGGCCTTTCCTTCAGTCTGTGCTCCATACTTTGTCTTTGAATTTCCTCCCATGAGTGTTTTGTTCCCTCTTCTAAGAAGGACTGAAGCATCCACATGGTCTAACTTTTTCTTGAGCTTCATGTGATCTATCAATTGTATCTTGGGTATTCTGAGCTTTTGGGTTAAGAGCCTTATCCTTGAAAGTGTTGAGAATGTTAATCTACAATTGACCTGTAATAGATGCCATATATGAATTAAATTATATAACATAAACACTCATGTGGTGTTTTCATCTTGAATTTTCTTCCTTGCATCTTTATCCTGTTGCCAAAAGTCAATATTAAGTGGAACCATTTGACATTGTACAATACTTTTGAAGGCTTTAACTTAGATTGTATTTAGGGCTCTGATATTTAGTTTGCAATTTTATCAAATGATATCATCTTGAAATAAATAAGATGCATGTACAGATACAATGAAGAATAAAAAATAACTTATGATTCTGTAATATATCCTGATATTATTCCACATCACAATTTAGAGTTAACTTTAAAGCAGATATAAATTCCAATTTGTACAAAAAGACAAGTTCAAAATGGAAATGTTTGTGAGTGGCTGAAGTTCCCATGATCTTGATTTCTATTAGCTTATAACAAAGTATAGAGAAAAATAGTTAATACTGGAATTCAGGGAAGCATATTTCATAGCTATTTCAACTCACTAGAGGTATTATTTCTAGGAGTTAGGAATCCCAAGTCAATAACTTCACAGCAACATCATTAAGCTGTCAGTGTGCGTGTGTGTGTATGTGTGTGTGTGTGTATTTAACAAACACAGTGGGCAGCCAGTTGGAATATTTTTCAGTGCTAATAGTCTTCACACAAAACTTCATGATGCAACATTTTGAGAAAACAATTGAGTCCTAGAATCTATCCCCAAAGCAGGTACTTTAGAGACCTCTCCTTTGCAAGTAGAGAATCTAGTCAATTTTCCTATCAAGATTTACTGTCTTGCTCTGAGAAATTCCTACCAGCAACCAGCTGTTAGGAAATCATCTATGAACACCAACCGCTACTGTGCACTGTCAGCATTTAACAAAAGCTTACCTCATGAAAAAGGGACTGAACTCTATGTTTAGTACAAGTTTGTGTGTCGAAATCAATAGATATTCTCAACCTTTCTTTGTCATTTGTTTAGAGTTATGTCACTTTGGCTTGTCCAAAAAATCTCCAAAACAAATTCAAAATAATTTGCTGCACACTATGCTTCATGATCTATGCATCTGAGTTTTTCCTTTCAAAGATGGCCTCCACTCACCTATTTCCTTCAAGGAGGCCCCACACTTCCTTCCTAACAGCCTGTCCATCTCTGAGTAAATGAATGAAATTAGTGTCCTCATGGGCTCATCTCCTCTTAATAACATCATCACAGCAGGGGGGGCATCAAGTCTTCAATGCATGAAATGTTAAAGACATCTTATATCCAAATCTATATCCACAAGTTTAATATAAATCAAATATGTAGACAAAATAGATTAAACAAACCAGAGAAGACATTTGGGAATATTAACACCTCCCAGGTTGCTTAAGTGTCTTTTTTTAATGGTTGAAGGAAGAGAACATTAAAAAAAAAAAAAAAAAAAGTAAAACTCTTGAACGTATCAGATTCTAACCCTTGGAGAATCTACAGGATGGATCCTGGCCAGATGCAGGAAGGAGAAGGTGTCAGCAGATGTTGAGATGCTGTTTGGGTTGGAGCATCTTCCACTAAGAAATCTTGGTTAAAAGAAATGATTCCTAAACCAGATGTCAAAACTCAGCCCAGAATTAACACAAGGACATATTTTCCATTTCAATGCAACTCCCACAGCAGCGAGAAGGAGAAGAAGAGAGGATCGTGGTAACCAGCTGAGGTGAGGTATTGGCATTCTCATTAGGGGGCATCTGTAATTGGGAAGTGTTTCCCTTGAGAAACCAGTGGACATTATTACTTTGCCATGATAGCCAGGAACAGGAAAGGTCTTGTTTCAGAGCCGGAGAAAAGAACTACTGAATGCACCAAGAAGCCATTGCTTTATGAGCACAAGTGAGGACCAATAGGCCCTCATGGAAAATTCCTTCAGACAAGCTTGGAGGACTCTGTAGTGTAACAGTAAGGGCGGCATGATGTTTCTCTTGTTGCCAAGTGTGTATGAAGGAATCTAGAATCTATCTTCCTTGCAGACCCACAAAAGCAGAGTCAAATCATTTTAAAGCATCAGTATTGTTCTTCAGATGACAAACCATTGAGGACTAAGTGGGAGGGCCAAAACTGGGGTTCTGGGACTCCCCATTCTTTCTATTGATTGGCTCCTGGTGTGACAAGAGTAACACTCCTCCCATTTCAATTTCTTACTCCAAGAAGTAGATTTTCTTAATTGTTTCTACTTCCATTTTTAGGTCTTGGATGGTTTTGCTCAATTCCTTCATCTATTTGTGTTTTCCTGCAATTCCTTAAGGGATTTTTGTGTTTCCTCTTTAAGGGCTTCTACTTGTTTACTTGTGATCTGTAATTCTTTATGGTATTTTTTTGTTTCCTCTTTAAGGGCTTGTACCTCTTTACCTGTGATCTCCTGTATTTCTTTGAGGGAGTTATTCATGTCCTTCTTAAATTCCTCTAGCACCATCGTGAGGTATGATTTTAGGTCCAAATCTTCCTTTTCCGGTGTTTTGGGATATCCAGGACTTGCTATTGTGGGAGTACTAGGTTCTGATGAAGCCAAATAGTCTTGGTTTCTGTTGGTAGGATTCTTGCATTTGCCTTTTGACGTGTTGCTCTCTGGTGTTAGATGTTCTTGGTGTCTCTGATTAGAGCTTGTTCCTCCTGTGGTTCTCAGTCCCTGGGTTAAGGCACTCCCTGGAGGCAGGCTCTCTACTTGGAGGGAAGGGGCAGAGAGGGTCGCTGATCCACCGATCCTGTCCCTGCTGCCCTGCGACTCCCCTGCAACTAGTGAGGCCTGTGCCTCCTGGCTTGTTCCACCTTAGGAAGTCACTGGAAACAAAATGGTGGATCTCACCTGAGTTCCTGGGTTAAAGCAGGCCCTGGAGGCAGGCTCTCTACTTGCAGGGAAGGGGCAGAGAGGGTTGCTGATCCACCACTGTCACTTGGAGGCTGAGAGGATCCTGTCCCTGCAGCCCTGCGACTCCCCTGCAACTTGTCAGGCCCAGGAAGTAGATTTTTAAAGAGCAAGGAAATAAGAGCAAAGATTCCCTCCATTGTCTTCCATATGCAAATATTTCTAGGGAAAAGAACATCCATGAACAGTTAGGAAACATGAGAGAGACAGTATCTTCCCTTGAAGTGAAATTACTATAATTAGAAACACATGCAGTAATGTGCAATGGTAACCAACTCTCCATTAATTATTTAAGAAGTCACTTCTTTTCTTCCTCCTCCTTTTCTTCTTCCATTTCCTCCTCTTCTTCCTCCTCTTCTTCCTCCTCTTCTTCCTCCTCTTCTTCCTCCTCTCTTCCTTTATGAAGGGACAAAAGGCATTTAGAGGTAACAAGCCTTCCTTTCTCAGAGAAGCATTCTTCTTTGTAATGAGAAAGATGGACACTGGCTGAGTAGACACAGCAACATGAGGACTGCATATGGACAAAGGCAAACTTTCGATCCAAATTATCACAATTGAGAGGTGTGTCTGCGGAACTATAGTTAGGAGTCATTTACAAAGTCACTAGAGCATGACAGGATGAACTCCAAATGCCTGCCTAAAGGGCCACCAATCTGCTGGCCAAGTGGTCATGGTGGTTGAAGTTGGACCTGAAGGTCATTTCTCTTTTCAGGTGTAACATTTCCCAATTCTGAGTCAGCCCTTGTGGTCCCCAAGTTGTCAACATGTCTGTCTTAGGGGAAGTGGCACTTCAAGGTCACCCAGTAGGAGTGCTAGGGGAGAAAATCCAGCTGAAGCCTTTCTATGAGTGTGGAGTCGAGGAAGGTAAAACAGCAGAGCAAGTGCAAGGATTGAGGTGCCATAAAATGGGTCTGGACCTTTGTGAGGGAGACATGGGAGGCCTTAAGAAAACCTACCTGATCTATGTCAGTGACTTAGTTTTTAACCATCCTTATAGCTCTGGGCCCAAAGCCCTACCAAGAAGCTTGCAAGTTGGAGTCAGTTCAAGTAAAATAAGCAGACACTGTGATGGTCAGAAGAAAGCTAGATGACAATCTCAATGCTTACTCTAGAAGCAGTTCAATTTACCCTGCCCGCTAGGGCCACTTACAGGTAGATACACACAGTGATGATAGACTACGAATGATAAGGAGAACTATCCAGATGTCTTAGCTACTTGTTTCCTTGCTGTAGCAGAATACCCAGACAAAAGCAGTTTAAGAATGGAAGTGTTTATTTGGGCCTATTGTTTCTGGAGGCGTACAGTCAGTGGTCCATAGCAGGGAAATCATAGTGGTGGGTGCCTGAGGCAGCTGGTCCCACTGTATCCACAGTTGGGAAGAAGGGAAGGATGAATACCCATACTTATCTGGATTTTTCCTTTTTTATGCAGCCTAAGGAATGGTGGCACCCACTTTAAGGATATATCTTCTCAGCTCCAGGAACATAGTCAAGATAACTTGTTGCCACTGTGACTGGAGGCCTGTCTCCTAGGCGACTCCCGCTCCAGTCAACTTGATGGTCAACATTAACCATCACACCAATCAATCTCCATTTTGAACAAAGGAACAAAATAGAGGATCATATGAAGGGTGGGGTTGTCAGAGAAAACAGACATCAATTCATCCATCTTTTCAGAGTAATTACTTTCTCTAGAGAAAACAGGAAGTGGGAAGAGGTCTTGAGGCAAGATCTCCACAAGGCCCCATTGGCCATCCTATGGGCTGTGTAAGAGAAGCTCTGACATTCTTAAGGCAGAGAAACCAACAGTGACCATGGTGAGATGCTTTAGCCACGTTGATGACAAAACATATATACCACAATACTTATTTCTCTTAAATAATTTATCAGTACTATGTAGACCTGTGGGGGAAAGCCAAATATTTACTCAAATTAAAAGAACAGGACTAAGGCTGTCGCTCTGTGGTCAAGTGCTTCTCCAGCTTGTGCAAAGTACTGAGTTAAATCTCAGTGAGAACTGAGAGAATGAGCAGTTACCTGCTGTGCAGTTGACTGGAACCCCACAGGTAAACCTGGCTGTCTGAATGGCTCAGGTATTTATCTGGTGGTCCTTTGGGTTCCATTTGCTTTCTGTATAAACATTTTTTGTTTTTGATTTGGCTTGCTGTGTTTGACGAAAACAGTTTGAGTCCACAAAGCCTATTTCTTCCTGACCACTCTCTCCAGCTGGAATCCATCTTGCCTGTCTCATTGTCAGTGCGGGACCTCAGAGCCCTGTCTCTGAACCATACAGAATCTGTTTTCTCTCCAGGAGAGCTAAGTGTTAACGCTGTCCTGAGAGCATTAGCCTTACAGGAAGATTGATAGAGATTTCAGGGGTGCAGAGGATAAAGCTTGTGTGGGGGAAGCAGGGGAGGGTTGAGCTGGGGCAGCAGGGCCCGAGGCAGAGGGAACCAAAAAGATTGCTCAGAGAATTTCTGCTTTCCCCATTGCCTCTTCCATCTTTATTTTAAATGCAGTTTGATGTCTGTATAGAAATGTGGAGATAGACGGAGAAGCTAAACCATACAAGATGCTAAAACATAGCTGGAAACACAGCAAGAGGGAGAAAAATTGGATTTCCCAGGAACAGCGCCCATAGAGTTGACAGGCTTCTGAGGACAGGCCACACTGGGAGGGGAGTGCAGATGCAGGTGGACAGAGCCTCAGGGGTCTACTTGAATAGCAATGGTTGTTAAAATTCCTTTCTTCGAAAAGAGGCTGAGCCTGTTGACAATTAATTCATTTTCCTAAGAGAGGGTGCAGCAAACTATTTCTGCAAAGTGAAAAGCCGAGAGCATCCACCAAGGGCCACTGGCTTCCGTGATTTCTCCATGTACATTTAAATGAGCTAGAAAGTAGACATTTATAGGAACACACCGACGTGTTTATGCTGTCTGGAGCATCTACGGCGAATTCCACCTCCAGGGTCTTTTCAACCTGGAAACTTTGCCTGAAGTGGATGAGTCTTTTGGGCAGATTTGTTTTTATCTCCCATATAAAAATCTCTCATGTTTCCTTTTATATAGAGCCCGAAGCAAGTCAGCGGGACAGTTGAGGTGATATGCACTCCTTTATAAATGCATTGTTATCGCAAGCGATCAAGTGCAATTCAGCTAGTTATTCATTGTTTCGGGGATATCCTGGGCTGTTGATAATAGCAGGTGTTATCTCTGTTTAATACTGCTGCCACCCCTAAGTTGATCCTCGTGAGAATGACAGTGGTCAAATTGACAACATTTTAGGGGATTACTGAAGAAGCACAAGGCAATTACCAGGAATCCAAGGCATTCTTCTGTCAGAAAGTGTTTTCAGCTAATTCAGATTATACTATTTAAATAGGAAAGAGAGAAATCAGAAGATAGAACCTGGTAGGCATTAGAGAAGAGGTACTTTACAAATCAATTTACAATCAAATAACAGTATCAGCCTCCCATAACCTGAATGGCTTCCAGGGAATGAATGTTTGTTTTCCTGTTCCCCAATTCACATGCTGAACTCATCCCTTCTGCATTGGTTCTTGGGGGCTTATGTCACGAAGATATGGTTCTGATGATAGTACTCATGCTCTTAAAAGATGAAACCATCATTTGGGTCTGTGTCACGTTTGTAACCCAGAGTGATCTATTGAAGACATCTGCAAAGCGAGCAGAGGGTCTCTACAAGACACTCTATCACTTATTAACCTGCTTTTCAATTGCTGTCCACTGGAACTGTGAGAAATTAATGTGAGTGTTTAAGTCACCCAATCTGTGGCTATAGTAGACTAGGCTGACTATAATCCATCATTACGCTTTATACACTTTCCATAGCAAGATATTTTGACTGGTTGGAAAGTTTTCAACATAGATACTCCCAACAGCGTAGTGCCTTGATGTGTTCTTATAAATATCTACTTTCTACGGCAGAAAGTTTCTCCCCTGTCCTTCGTTCCCCACACCCTGAGATACAAAGTTTGCTTCTGAGTTTAGGAGTTCTAAGCAAATGGCTTTCTTTAGTCTGCCTTCCCTTATTATCCATGTAGTCACGGATATGTGAAGGAATGGAGACACCCTCATTGCCCCAGCCCATGCCAAGAGATTAAACTGTTACCAGCTGAGGATCAACCACAGACCTGGGCAAGGAGGCCGCCGAGAATTAACTCACTCTAAGGAAGGGGACACAGAGACTAACAAACAAGGGTCCATCTCTGCACTTAAATCATGAGAAAGGAGTACTGAAAACAAACAACAGGCTGCTTAAGCTGGAACTCACGCAGACCCAAATGAGCAGGTGTGTCCTATGAACAAAGTGATGGAGTTATTTTGGCATAAGTAGGGTCACACGTTGGTATTTGAAATTCAGAAGATATTTCGTCATCGTCATCGTTGTTGTTCACTGCATTGGGCTGGGAAATGGACTCACGTTTTTGTCATCTTGAAGTCACCTTCACTTTGCAGCTCACTTGAATGCTTGGAAGATCACCTGAGTGCCTGCACCAGTCCTGTGTCTGTCTTATGTTGGATGGAGCATCGGGGCCTCTTCCATGGTTACGGTGATTGAACAGAAAGGATCCATTCATAATTCCAGCAGCATCTCTGGAATAGCTATGTGAAGGAGCACTGCAGAGAGCTGGAATTCCAGGTAGCATAGCAGCTTGGGGCATAGTTATCTGTACCATCTGCTTAGTATCTGCCATTTGAAGGAGTTTGCAAGACAGTGTGACCAATTGCCTCAGAGTGCCCAGGTCTATCCTAGTTTCCTGGGACACATACTTGACATCTTACAAGTGGAAATAGAACAAAAAGCATATACATAGGCTATTGTGATTTGATTGTGAAATGATGCTCAGATGTTGGACTCCTTCTCCTCAGTTTGGAGCACAGCTTGGGGCATAGCATCTGTACATCTGATCAGAAACCTCCATTCGAAGAAGTTTGCAACATGGTATGACCAAGTTGTTTCAGAGGTGGAGAACTTTTAAGACTGTGGCCTTGCTAACAGGGAAAGGTTGTGGGGGCGGGGGGGGGGGCGCCTGCAAGGTGATATCTGCCTTAGTTCCAGCTAAGCACTCTGGTTCCTGGTTCTGCAAGATGTGAACAAGTGTCTTAGTCAGGGTTTCTATTCCTGCACAAAAACATTATGACCAAGAAGCAAGTTGGGGAGGAAAGAGTTTATTCCACTTCCACTTCCACATGGCTGTTCATCACCAAAGGAAGTCAGGACCAGAACTTAAGCAGGTCAGGAGGCAGGAGCTGATGCAGGGGCTTGTTTCCCCTGCCTTGCTCAGCTTGGTTTCTTATAGAACCCAAGACTACCAGCTCAGGGATGGCTCCACCCACAATGGGCCCTCCCACCTTTGATCACTAATTGAGAAAAGGCCTTTCAGCTGGATCTCATGGAGGCATTTCCTCAAGGGAGGCTCCTTTCTCTGTAATAACTCCAGCTTGTGTCAAGTTGACACACGAAACCAGCCAGTACAAGTCATACTATAACCTCCCAATGTCACTGAATGAGCTGTTGGGGACCCACCATGCCTTTCTTGCAATGATAGACCAATACCCTCTAACATAGTGTTTCCTCAACGAGTGGGTCATGACCTCTTTGGCGTCTAAAGACCCTTTCACAGGGGTCCCATATCAGATATCCTGCATATCAAATATTTCAACTATGATGATTCATAACATAGCAAAATTACAGTTATGAAGGAGCAATGAAAATAACTCTATGGTTGGAGTCTGGACAACATGAAGAATTGCATTTAAGGGCTGCAGCATTAGAAATGCTTTAAAACATTGTCATTGTGTCAGTGAAACGACGACTGAAGTTAACTGATCCGGATCTAAACAACACAAGACTTACGTCAGTCTAGGAAGGCTCATGGACCCAGTCTTCCACTCATCATGACTTAGAACTTACATGTGTTGAGAAAGCATTCCCTCAGAATCCTAGCTAGATTAACTCACTGGGCTAACCTGGTACAAGGAATTGGGCATTTTGATGAGCCAATGTTGAGAAGGATAGATTAGAGAAAGACTAGACTAGATCGTGTGTGATCTCTAGCACCTGGCACTTTCTCCCTTTCCCCCACTTCATACATTTTCTCCCTCTAGACAGGGTATGGTGAAGTGGATTCTGTCCAAGAGGAGAAAGTGGGCCTTCAGGAAAAACAGGTCTCTATTCAGGGAAATGAAACCTTTTGAAATGTCTCTGGATTGCCCATTAAGTAGCACTCTAAAAGGTGGACTGATTCTTGCCCCGTGGAAACTCTTCATGATGAAGGGTTAATGCAGAACTTAAAAAAAAGTCCCTCCCGTTTCCAAAATGAACAGTTTGTCTTGAAGGAGGGATTTTGTTTTCTTTTCATACTGGACCTAAATTTGGCATCCTATGGAAGTTTTATTGCATGACATTCCATCAGAGCTCAGCCAAGCCTCTCGGGTCAGGAACAGCAGCTGAGAACAGTGGAATGAATGGCCTATTTTCTCTCTCCATTCCTTTCCTTAATTCCATATGTTTCTCAATTTCTCACTTATAAATTTAATTAGATAAATATTTTTAAATATGGAGGGTGGAGATTTTGAGAACTCGATGGATCTGAAATAAACCTCTGTGGCTTATGGCACTTACAGCCTCTGCTATGCATTTGGAGAAACACGCAGAGGAGAGTCATTGTAAGGAAGATGGATCAGGGTTTGCAAGAAGAAAAGAAAGATCCTCCTGCCTAAACATAGGGGTAGAGAAGCCATAGGAATGTGAATAGCCCTGGGAGATAACACTCTTACAATAAGTGGGGTAATTGTGTTTATGGGAATGGGGATATTTATATGATTGGTTTCCTGGATTAACTTCAGGGAAATGAGAAAATGCTCAGTGAGTGTTTACTTGGAATTTCGTTAGAGGTGCACTTCGTCTCCTGTGTCAGCACCAGATCCCCAGGAATGAGACTGCAGACGTCTCTGACAAGGTTTCAGGGAAATGCCTCAAAGCGATCCAAGAGGGAAACAAGGCTTGTGCTCTAGCCTAATGTTACTGGAGGTGCTAACTCGGTGTTTGTTGACTGTGTGGCCTTCAGCCAGGAAGTGAAACTCTAACCATTTAGTAAGCTTTTAGCCTGAAGCTCCCTTTTCATGGAGGTGCGGATGGGACGGACCAGCAACTCTGAAACTACTCTCTGTGAGTTTTAGCACTGATCAAAAACCAAGGATCCCCACTGTAGACAAGGTTGTCATTTTCACAGAAGGTCCTTATTCGCATGTTTATAGTAAAGGAGAGACTCAATATGATGGTATCAAGTGAGCGCTGTAGTTCTCAGTGTGAGCTCATGACTCTCTGAACATAGACCTCCAGAAGGACTGGTTGATGTGTCTGGTTACAAATATAGAGATGGATGCCCACCACAAGTGTGTTCCTTTGTGTGTTTGTACTCTAGCTTTGCCATTTTGTGTGGCCTAACAGTAATGAGTCATGCCGGCAACACACACATCAAGCATTTCAGATCCTAAATACATGGAACTAAGAGGAGTTTAGGTTCTTTGAAGAAGTGGTGGGTTCCGTAACCAAGGGAGGGAAATTAAAAGACAAACCCACAGCATCTTTCCAGTTTAGAAAGTAACAAGATGCGCAAAGAAAGATGGGGCAGGGGAGGGGCCAGGAAGGACAGAGGTTTCAGCTTGTAGGAGCTTCTGTTGGCCAGCTCTGAAAATGAATCAGATAAGAAGGGTAAGTATAATTTTATTATTATTTTTAAGTGTTATTATTTGAGCTTATTGACTGTCCGCTAAAGGAGAATGAGGAAAAGGCCATCTTTATATCCGAAAGCCAACTAATACATGAGGAAGGGATGACGAAATGAGAAAATTACCATTTGGCAGAATGGAGAGTGTGTGTCTAGACAGGATTTTTTTTTTTTCACATCAGTTTATAGGAGCTCAGTGAAGCTGCTGACTGACCTTTGAGACACGAAGTATTTGAGTTTTTGCAGCACTAATTATAAACCTAGGCCGTGACATGTCTCACTAATGGGACTGTGTCAAAGGCTACCATTTAGGATGATGTGCTGGGTGTGGATGTAGGGTCCCTGCCCTGCCATGAACACTGGTGATTTCACTCCATGTTCCTACTGATCCTTAACACTGAAGGCAAGTTTAAAAGTCCCCTATAACTTAGTCCCTTTGCCTCTAAGGAACACCGATTCGCTCAGAGGTAGCGAGCACATTCTGTCTCACCTATAGATTCTTGAGCTGTGTCATGTTTATAGGATGAATGGGAGGGAACGAGTAAAGCGGTTGGGAGATTCTCAGTCATTAAAGTGCCTGTTGTGTAAGCCTGCGGTTGGTCTTGAGTTCAATCCCTGAGAATCCACATCAAAGTTGGCCACAGCAGCATTACTTGTAAATCCACTGCTGGGGAGGCAGAGAAAGATAGACCTTGGGGGGCTCCCTGATTAGCCAGCCTTACCAAATTGATGAGATCTAGGTCTCAGTGAGAGATCCAGTCTCAAGAAACAAGATAGGTAACGCTGGAAGAAGGACTCCTGCGGTTGACCTCTGGCCTCCATATCCATAGGCACAAAGGCGCACCCATATTTGCAGGCACTCTTACACACTCATGTGCGTGCATGTGTGCGCGTGTGTGCGTACACACAAACACACACACACACACACACACTGGATAAAGTAGTCAGGAATGAATCTTAAACTAGTCATCCAGGAGACAGGAAAAATACCTGTTTCCATGTTATAGTCGAGTTCCATTGCATGATGGAAAGGGGGGAGTGTGTTGATTCTTGGAATCTGGGGAAATTCACAAGATCATTTTGCTCTGTTCAATTCTGTCTTCTCTCCTGTCTAGGAATGACAGGGAACTTGCTCTAGGAAAGAGAACCCTAGAGAACGCTTACTGAATTTGAACGTTGTGTTGCTTTCTGATATTGGTGCTTGGGATTCTGAATGACTCCAGTTGAATTTGATGGGACCCAGGGTAGCTGGAGAAATGAGGGGACAAGGCACACACATGGTGCATAAGCAGGTCAGCCAACCACGTAAAAAGGCTAGAAACGTCTGCACAGTGGACAGTTGGGTATCTGGAGCCATCATGATTGGGTGGGAAGGAGATCACCGCCTCCCCCAGGAGACCTTCCTAAGATTTGTGAGATGGCAAGAATGAGACTGGGAAGTGGGGAGACAGAAGGCCTCGTCCTGTCCTGAGCATCGAGTTCCTGCTGACTCTCAGAGTCCGCTTACTCTTACAAGGTCACACAGTTTTATTTATGTCACAGTCAGGCTGAAAGAAACATGGAGCACTCTGGGGGTATTAACCAGGAAGAAATACAAATCAGATTTGAGCAGAGGAAAGAGAAGCCTCAGCCAGCTGCCTGGGAACAGGAAGGACATTACATGCTACTTTAGCTGCTCTCTTTCCTGCTGTGGAAAGTCAACGCGTAAATGATAAAATTTATAGTGCATGGAGGGTTGAGAGCCAGACTCGCATCATTTGAGTCTGAATTCCGGTCCTGAATAGAGTGCTATTGTCTCCCTCGGTCCTCCACTTCCAATGGAAGCGGTCTGCTGCTAAGTGGCATCTCGGAGACTTCTCACAGAGTTGCAAGTACTAGCAAAGGCAGGGCTTTGTTTGGAGAGTGAGACACTGACCTTTAGTTAAAATGGTCTCTTCTCAGGAACAGCATGTCATGGCATCCTCCATTTCTAGAACAGGACGGGTCTCAGAGAACATGAACTGCAAGTTTCTTATCCATAGCGGGAAGATGGACACAGAAGGAAGAAGGTATGGTCCGGTCTTTCAGGAAGACTCTGCAGGAAGGATATCGTGGACAAGGGCTGAAAGATCTAAATCCCAACCCTGAAAAGATCACATGAAAGATACTACCTTGCCATGCACACATCCGGACGATCCATCTTTCATGTCAATGCCCATTTTTATCTGAAAAATACCCGGCTTGACCACTCACCTGAGTCACCTGAGAGATGGGAGCCAAATCCACTTTCCTGCTCAGCTGTCACGGGAAGGAGAGCTCATTCTGTCCCTGGACTCAGCGCTGCCAAGACCCTGAGGGCTTGAGAAAAGGAATTCTGATGACTTTTTGTTTGTTTGTTTGTTTGTGTGTTTTGCTTTGTTTTGCTTTTTAAACAATAGTCACTTTGTTGGCATTGTCATCAAACCCTCAAAGCATGTGAGTGTGAGGGATGATTGTGAGCAATGTGGTTTAAGATGGAGTCTGAGCATTGGCCCTGCTCTAGACTATCTCAGAGGATAAAATGAAATAGTAAAGCAAAGTGCTCAGTACTGTTTTTATACTAAAATAACCATCATTCATTTAAAATGTATTGATGCTATCTCATAACTTCTGTTTCTAGAATAAATAAAAGGCAGCATTTGATTGCTTTTTAAAGATGTGTGTGTGCACACATATGCATGTGTGTGTGTGTGTGTGTGTGTGTGTGTGTTCGTGTGTGTACATGCGCATGTGGAGGGAACAGAGGTCATTGTTGGATTACTCTATTGCTTTCCATCTTGTTGTCAGAAGCAAGGTCTCTCACTAAGCCTGCAACTCACAGGACAAGAGCAGTTGGCCAATGGGATCTAAAGACACTTCTGTCTTTGCCTCCCCATTGTTAGGTGACAAGCATGTGTCACTTCACCCAGTCTTTTACATATTTGCTGGGGATCTCACTACTGGTCTTCATGTTTGTATGGCAATTGCTTTAATGACTGAGCCTTTTCCACAGCTTTATTCTGTAAATATTAAAAGGTCTACCTAGGGGCCAGTGAGATAGCACAGTAGGTAAAAGCACTGTATCTCCTGCCAAGCCTGGAAACTTGAGTTTGATCTCTGGGAACTATAGCATGGAGAGAATTATAAATTGAGCTCTCTCCTCTACATATGCACCAGGACTACTGTGTATCCCCCCCAAAAAATAAATATACTTTGTAGAAAGGAATTAGGCATACATTTCCTTCTCTTGATGTCCTTGTATTCTTTGCCATCACTCCTGTGAATAAATGCTGGCTACTCTCTTAAAAAAATTAGAGACGTAAGTCCTGTGTCCCCCATTGCTCTGACTGGCAGTTCACTGATAGACAGACAGTGAAGTGGGACTATCTTAGATCATCTAACCATCTGCTGACCCTCAATTTTTGAAGTTTGAGGTTTATCAGCCTAAATTAACCTAAGCAGAATCTTGATGTGTTCATATCCCAAATAAGTGAGCAATGACACATAATAAAATATTAAGAGACCTCCCTCCCACAGGGTCTCCCGCCAAATTCTGTTTTCATTAGCGGAGGTAGATTTTTACAGAGTTAACCATTACACGCTCGCTTGGCCCCCATTTTCTGATGAGAACTGCAATCTGGGACCCCAGAAAGGAGGCTGCTGGTTGGGTGTGGTAGGGAACAGGATATGACGTGGCCTTGTTAATAGCATGCCCTAAGTTACCTAGCCAATCAGCTTGCCTCTGCCCTCTTGGAAACTCTCACCACCCACTGTGTTCCAGACTAGAACACCCCACCCTCCAGTCCTTCCTCCGAAACAACTTGGCAGAAATTAGCTTCCCAGCACTCTGTGTCAGGGTTCCATGAGGGCAAAAATGCCAAGATGGAGTTCCAGATGCCAGGAAGATCTTGCCTGTGGCTATGTCCCTTTCCTGTGGGTGGCTCTAGGGAGAGAGAAATGACACCTTCAGAAACTCACGTCTGGGTTGGTGAAATGGCTTAGCAGGTAGGAGCACTGACCTATCGAAGGTCCTGAGTTCAAATCCCAGCAACCAGGTGGTGATTAGGGCTCACCACCATCCCTAATGAGATCTGACACTCTCTTCTGGTGTGTCTAAAGACAGCTACAGTGTACTTTCATATAATAATAAATAAATCTTTTTAAAAAAAACCAACCCACGTTTACCTTTCAACCTTCTTGCTCCTATTGTTACAGCAACCTATTGCCTTTATCTCAGTCCCATGCCTCAGCCTTTGCCAAGTTCCCCAGTATTTAATACTCAGTGAGAACAATCTTTTGATTGGAAGTTGTTAACCAAACTGGCCAATCCTCTTCTTTCCACCAGCATGTGAGAGTAAAAGAGGTCAAAGTTACATCCTGGAGGAGGTCCAGTTTCTGAGATTTTCCCTCACTGTTGTGTATCCCACCTGCATTTGCCTACGTTTCTCCTGCCCTAACCAATGCTGACTCCTTATAGTTCTCTGCTTTTGAATTTGACCACTGGCTGCCAACTAATCTTTTTTGTTCCACTGGTTTCAACTTTCTACTCTAGCTTTCTGAGTTCGATTTCTGTTGCTGTGATAAGACACCCCAACAAGAGGCAACGCAGAGAAGGAGGATTTATAGTTTTAGCTCACAGTGAACATTTATAGTTCATCATAACAGAGAAGATAAGATGGTAATGAATAGCTAGCCATGTCACATCCACAGATGAGAGCAGAGAAAAATGAATGCCCATACATGTTTGTTTGCTTGTGGTAAACTATATGTCCCTATTCAGGACCCCTGCCTAGGGAATGGCACCACCTACAGTGGGCTGGCTCTTCCTCCATCAATTAACTTAATTAAGACAAATCCTCACCGATCTGCCCACAGGCTAACCTGATATAGACAATCCCTCATTGAAACTCTCTCCCTAGGTGATAACAGGCTAGGTCAAGTTGACAAAGTTAACTGTTAACACTTGGTTTAACGTAGTCATCCCTCTGATTTAGCATTTTACCCTTAGTCAATTGAGAGTCTGTATTCTGTAATTGGTATCCCTAACCTATTCAGAATGCTCTAATGTTTTACCACTGGGTAGTTTGAACTTCAAGTCAGGGTCCAGAAATTTTTTTCAATAAAGGGCTATATGATAAACACATTATTCTTTACATATAGTGTCCACCACCTACCCTTGTTTGCATTCTTTTAGCATTTAACGAATTAAATATTCTTTGCTTAGATCTGTGAATAAACAGAAATATGGTAAATCTTGTCTGTGGACCACGCTTTGCCAACCCTTTCCTTTAAATAAAAGCTGAGCCTGATTTTTTAAAACACATATGCAAATGAGAAGTATAAAAGCAGCAACTTAGTGTGACTTAACTCATTCACTTGCTTTCTAGCCTCAACTGAGTGAACTGTGTTTCGAATGAAGGAAGAGATTCTTCAGGCCATGTAATTATACAATGGACAGGTAGAATAAGCAACCCAGGGACCTTGGGAAAGCTGGCGAGAAAAATGTCCAAGAAAGAAAAATGCAACCTATGTAATGCTGTGTCAGATGTAACAGCCAGGATGATAGTCAAAGTATTTAGGAACTAATAAAGCCCAAGAACCATCACATCCAAAAGTCACTGGAGCCTGGATGCCTTCTTGTAGCAAGCATGCATGCTTTTGTGGCTAGGCTATGGGGAAGTCTTGACTCCAATTAGGGGTCAGATTGTGAAGGGAGTGGAGAATTCTGTTGTGAGGCTCATGATTTTCTGTCCTATTTTGATTTCTTTGAGTCTTATTGGGTCCCCCAAAGCTTTGCATGAGCCTGCTAGATTTACTCCACAACTGATGGTAAAAGCTCCCCTTATCCAGTTAGTTTCTTAACCAGAAGCTACCCAAGCTCAAGTAATGGGCACTATTTCCTTCCCAGCCCATCCTACATTCAAATAAATAATTTAGTTCTTTTTGTGGGAGCCAAGGTAGACACCATCTTCTTCTTTCTTTAAAGCCAGCTTCACATAGCCCCCGTTCACTCATTTTGTTACCAAGTGCGGCCCTCATGTGGTCGCATGGGTTCCCCTCCCATCAGCAGGCATAGGTGACTAATACGTTGCTCTCAGTCTCAATTATTCAGGGTTGGGGCCATATCATCTCATGCTATTTGGGGTGGGGGAATCTCTCTCATAAATGAGGTGAATAAGAAAAGTTTATAACAGGCTGTCCCAGGATCTTTGGGACAGTGACTACACAAACTAATTAAAACAGACCTTAGTATTTTAACAGCCAATTTATCTGGATTTGAATAGCTGGTAAAGTTGTGGTTTGATTTGTGGTCCTTGGCTACCCCACTCTTCCAGATTACTCTTACAATTTCAGTATTCATATGAGGAGTTGAACCCTCAGCAGTGGCCTTGACAAAACCAGTTAGAGAACTGTCTTGCTTTGCTTTCTATTGCAATCATGAAACACTATGACCAAAACCAACTTGGGAAGAAAAAGGTTGATTTCAATTTACAACTTAGAGCTCATAAAGGGAGTATGGAGCAGGAATTCATGACAGGAATGGAAGCAAAGACCATGAGTGGATGCTACTTACTGGCTTGCTCCCAAGGTTCACAGTCAACTACCTTTCTTATACCTTCTCAAACTGCCCCAAGTGACACCACACACAGTGGGCTGGGTCCTCGTACATCAATCAAGTAGTCAAGAAAATGACCCACGGACTTGCCTACAGCCCAATTAAGGCTCCTTCTACCTAGATGACTCCAGTTTGTGTTGAGTTGAGCAGAAACTAACTGGCACAAGAACCGGACCCATTTTGTTGTTGTTAGAAAGTATACCAATTTAAATATATCTTCAAGTAAAAACATCAGATCATCTCTCAACCCACTCTAACTGGAGCTGGTTTGTTACCAGAGAAACAATAAAGAATCTCAGGACAAAGAGAAGAGCGTATGAGTTTCCTGGTGTGGTCTTGTCATTATACAAATCAAGGCACCGACACTCTGGGACAGAATCCATAGATTTGATCACACCAGGGAGATGCTAGAGAAAGAAGCAGGAAGGAGAGGATAGAAAAGGAGGAGGCAGGTGTGACAAAACAGATGAGGTAGTTGTATGTGTTTAGTGGTAAGATTAAAGCCCCTCAGAGGGAAATCACTGCCTACACCACTTCTATCATTCAGTGAAAAAGACATGGAAATTCCCAAGAGCAGACAGTGATAGTGGTTTTGTAATTGGTACAATGACCTTTAAATAATTAACATTGCTATGGTGTCCCACTCCTCGAGACCGGCAGATGCAACTCTAACATTAACATGCTAATATCCCATCATCTGTGATTGTCCCTAGTTACAGAGCAGAGAGATTCTGAGTCCACATCTCCCATGAAATGGTTAAATGTCCTTGTTCAAGGTGGGAGGACTTTATTCTAGTTGGACTCATTCTCTCTGAGATTAGATGGAGTTCTGTCTAAGTGAAATTTAGAGGTTTCCACTGAAGGCAGATGTAGGACTCTAAAGCAGAAGCAGGCTCTCTGAAGAGTGCCTCAACTGAAAGGTGAAGGGCGTGGACTTCAGCACAGGCGTTGGCTCTCACCAGCTGTGTGGCCTTGGCCATGTCACGCCTCACACTGTAAAATGAGAACTTTTGCAGAAGATGACGTCTTTGGTGACATGCAGCCCAGACACTCTGTGGTTATGATGGAGGGTTGGGGCCTGACCCGGTCCTGACTTCCTTCCTAGGCAGTAGCTGAACAGGAAGTGAGCTCACAGGGAGGGACCATAGGAAGGCTGTGGGTGGAGATCTCCCATGACACCCACCAGAGTGCAGAGCAGTGCTCTGTCCTGCCAGAAGTTAGAGCAAGTGACTGCAGAGGATCTCTTCAGCACTTACCTCCATGGTCTTCCAAACATTAGGCAATTTCTCATTTTTAACACCTGCATGAAACCAAACCATAATGATGTTCCAAGGATTCCATATGCAATGAGGAATAAATTTATAGATAAACAAAAGCTTATCCAGAGACTGTCAGTCATTTTTACAGTTGTGAAAATGGCATGTACAAAACAAAGAATCATAGTCTTTTTTTTTTTCTATTTTCTAAACTAGTTTCAGAAAACTATCATACAGAGGAAATTTCATTATGTCATTTTTATACACTTTCTTCTTGGGGATCCTCCCACATTCCCCGCTCCTCTCCTTCTGGTCTGTTTCCTCCCCCTAGTAACCCTGGTTTTGCTATCATATCAGATATAATCCTTCTTTTGTCCCTTCCCACCTAAGACCCCTTTCTCCCCTGCGTAGTCCTTTTAAAATTTTATGATCTAGCCAGGCAGTGGTGGTGCACGCCTTTAATCCCAGCACTTGGGAGGCAGAGGCAGGCAGATTTCTGAGTTCAAGGCCAGCCTGGTCTACAGAGTGAGTTCCAGGACAGCCAGAACTAAACAGAGAAAACTTGTCTCAAAAAACCAAACCAAACAAACAAAAGAGTTCATGATCTATGTAGACACACATACAAATACACACACTCATGCACACACATGAACACCTCATAAATATACACACACATGAAAATTACATATACACACATATGAAAATATACACATGTGAAAACTAAAAGCTAGGGTCCGAGTTTGAGAGAAAACACACAGTGTTGTCTTTTTGAGTCTGGGTTATCTTGCTTAATATACTTTTTAGATTTATCCATTTTCCTATGAATAATTTTTCTTTTTACAGTACTCTAACATTCCATATTATATGTATACCACATTCCATATATATTCCACATGTTTATATATATATACCACGTTCCATATATATATATTCACCCTAACCCTAACAGTCCATATATATATATATATATATATATATATATATATATATCGACTGATATATATATATATATCACATGTTTATATATATATATACCACATTCCATATATATATTCCACCCTAACCCTAACAGTCCATATATATATACCACATGTTTATATATATATATATATATATATATATATATATGGAATATGGAATATATATATATGGAATATGGAATATATATATATATATATATATATATATATCACATGTTTATTATCTGCTCACCTGCTGATGAACATTCAGACCCATTCAACTTCCTTGCTGTTGTGATTCAAGTGGCAGTTAACATGATGTTTAAGTACATCTGTGGCATGGTAGAGTCCTCTGGGGTTCAGGAGTTAGGGATAGGGAGTTATATGGTAGTTCATTTTGTTGTTGTTATTATTGCTGTTGTTGTTGTGTACTTCCCTTTTACATCTTTTGAGAACTGTCCACAGTGAACTCCATGATGGGTGTGCCTCTACATCTCACTGGCAGTGAATAAGAGTTTCCTGCCCCGCCTCATCTTTTCATCAGCTTTTGCTCTCCTTTGTTTTCCTGGTGGCAGCCATTCTCACTGGGATGAGATGGACCCTTAAGTTTCAGTTTGCATTTTTCTGATGGCTAAGGACATTGAACATAAAAAAAAAAGTTCATGGCAATTCATCTTTCCTTCTTCTTTTCTCTTTTGGGAACTATCCATTTAGTTCATTGGCCTGACTACTAAATATGTTTTTTAACTTAAATTATGAAGTTCTCCATATAGCCTGCACATTAACCTCTGTTTGCAGGACAGTTAGCAAAGACTTTCTTTCCCCCCTGCTGCCAGCTGCCTCTTCACTCTGCTAGGTGTCTCCTTTGCTATCAAGAAGTCTTTGAGTGTCGCAGAATTTCATTTACCAATTCCTGAGTTTATTTCCTGTGTTACCGAAGTCCATTGCAGAAACTTCTTACCTGCACCAGTATCTTTTTTTTCTGTACTTTCAGCATTTAGAGCCTATGTTAAGGTATTTGATCCATTCTGAGTTGCTTTATTATGAGAAAGATGAGAGATGTTAATATAATTTCATCCTTCAACATGTGGATATTTTTTTCCAAGCACTAGTGTTTAAAGTGGTTATCTTTCCCCCAATGTATATTTTTTTACACAAAATTAGCTCTGTGGGTTTACTCCTAGAACTTCTACATTATCGTCATTATTAGTTTGGTTTGTCCCTATGGTTCAGTCATATAGTTTGAGTTCAGATCGTGAAGCCTCTAACATTATTCTTTTGCTTCGGATTTCTTTGGCTATTCAGGTCTTTTGTGTTTCCAGATGAATTTTAGTTTTTTTTTTTTATAGTTCTATGAAAAATATCATTGGAATTTTGACTGGGATTGAATTGTATAGTACTTTTGGTGGTACAGTTATTTTTACAGTTTAATTCGGCCAATCTATGAGCATGGAGGTTCTTTATATCTTCCACTGTGTTTCTTAGCTTCTTTCTTCATTGTCTTAGAATTTTCATCGTAGAGGTCTTTCATCTCTTTGGTTAGAAAAACCTTAAACTGGAACTGGAACTGCGAGAAAATTATTGGAGAAATCACATCTGAAGGACATGATGAGAATAATTTTATCCCTCACCAATACTCTTCAAACTGCCACGATCATCAAGAAACACTGGCAGGTGGAGGATTCTGTAGGCAAGAACAGCCTCAGGTGACCCAGCGAGGAAATGGAATGCCTTAGGTAGGATCTTACAGCAGCAATTCTGAATGAGTTCCATTCACAATAATGTATCAATATTGTCTAACTGTTACAAATATACCTTAATAAGGTCTTAGTAAAGGAGGCTGAGGGAAGGAACTCTTTATACTATCACTGCAACTTTTCTACCAGTCTGACACTATTCTAAAGAAATGTTTATTGAAAAAACAAACAAACAAAAATCAAGAAAAACAAACAAACAAACAAACAAACAAAACCAAGTACCTTAACCTGGAGAGGTGACTCGATGCTTAAGAACTATGGTTTCTCTTGCAGAGGACCTTGGCTTGTTTTCCAGTCAGCATATGGTGGCTTACAACCCTCTGTCTCTTCAGTTCTAGGAACTCTTGTAGCCTGTTCTAGGTCTGCAGGCACCAGGCATGCATGTGGTGCAGACATTAATTTAGACAAATGATTATATACATATATATATAGCATGGCTCATGTGTATATGTGTCCAGGACTGACCGCTTGGGATTAGACAACCTATGAAATAGCCCTATCCCTGGAGAAAACTGCAGCTCCTTCAAATATTTTCTAGCTTCCTCAGTAATTCTGTTCTGGGAAGCAAAGTGACAAGAACATGAAATAGAAATAGGACTTGAAATCAGAGAAAGAAAATACCTCAACATTATTATATTGTATTATATTATACTATAGATAGTACCTATTGCTAGATAGCGTCCTGCAGATACCAAAAGGAAAATGTACTCATGAAATCTCAACAATAGGGCTGCCTAACAGAATAATGACCATGCTAGTTGACATGCCACTGCAGATAGAGAGTAGTCTGCACGGTTGCAGTTCTAGATTAGGGGTACAGTTGCTGTGAAAAAGAGTGGAGTAGTTTCTCCAGGGAGGTGGGGCTCTTTCAGAGGTTGTCTAATCCCAAGTGGTCGGCCTTAGATGCATATACACATGAGCAATGCTAAATGTACATCTATGTGTGCATATATGTGTGCACGTGTACATGTCACAATAACAAAGAAGAGACGACAAATTTGAGACAGAGAAGTTGGACACACAAGTGATTTGGGGGGGGTGGCAGGAGTGATATAGATGCAGTGCTTGACTATGAAGTTCTCATCAATACTAAAAAACGTTTTAAATGCAAGTCCATGAATATGTTGTTTATATTCCATTTTGTGCTTTTTAAAGGGAAACAATAAAGAGGAGGAAGAACCAACGACTCTGGAAGAGAACATACAAAGCTGTAGAGGTTGTTCTAAATGCTTGTTTCCATGAATACATTATTTACTTTTAAGAATTAAATATTAAGAATATTAAGATTACAGTAAGAATGACTCATGACATTACAAGAAGAGGAGAATGGCTTCAGGGATTCCTAAAACCTCCGGGCCTCTGAGCCATAGTCTGTAACTTGCTGGCAGCTGTTTCCTAACAAGGGGAGATCAACATATGAAGTGACTTGCTGCCAAGGATGGTGACAGGGCTTCTGAGACTTCAGGAGATCAGGGTCCATTGGACTCAGCACCTGGAGAAGCGAAATGAGAAGCCCAGAGGGAAGTTGCAAGGTGAGATCTGATCCAAGACGTCCAAGGTCAGATCTGCTGGTCCAGATAGCCCTACCTGAACTCAAGCTTCCTCAGCTCTTCTGTCCCTGGAAGCCAAGTGACAAGAGCCTTAAGTAGAAATAAGACTTGGAATTAAGAAAACACCTCAAGCCATTTCTCAGTCCTTAACCCGGGGCCTAGGAAGGTGCTAAAAGAGCTTCCCCGGCCTTTTGTTTGTGTGTTTATTTTGTTTTGTTTGCTTTATAGAAACATAAGAGTTTTCATTCTTTTGTGTTATATTTTGTTGAGCTGGTTTGCCAGCATTTCCTATGTGACAACTGAGAAGTCATAGTCTGGAGAATTCTGTGGACAAAAGTCGTATTTCTTCCTCCTTCCCTACTGTGCCTTTGGCCTTGATTAATTAAGCACTCTGCTACATCTGTGCACCTTCCGGGATTGTTCTCCTGAGATGGGGGAGCATAAGTCTTGCGCTTTGGACATAATCAGCAAGCTTCCTGGGGAGGAAGTGTGCCTGAGCACCTTGTACATACTGCAGCCAGCTGAGGGACAGAGAAACAGCTAGCACATTGTTGCAGATCCAGTCCACTGCTCTGTCCCCACAATTTCTGTGTGAGGGTTTGCATTTCATAGCCGAAGGGAGTATAGAATTTATTGTTTCACATCGGGACACATTCAACGGAGAAAGCCAGAGGCTATAAATAATACTGAGGGGTGTCAAGCCTAAATACAGAATGCCTGAAGCAAAGCAGAGTGTAAGGCCCCTCCACCTGTGACCTGCTAAGGAGAGGAGAACAAAAGAAAGTGCACGTATCGTGTGTGCAGGTCTAAAAGCGACACATTAAGCTAGGAAAGTATGCAATAAGGTTGTGCCATATTCATGGAATGTATGTGGGGAACTGAGCTCAGTCTTGGTCCTGAACTTTTGGATCATGGACTGTCTTAATTTTCCCAACACAGATGCCTTCCCATACCACAAGGGGACATGTGCACATGAACTGGCTGGCATTCTTGAGTTCTGCACATGGCCATCAGGAACAGTTAGTTCTCTCTAAACCACCCACTGAGGAGGAGGCTCAGTCTTCCTCTGTGAAAGGAATTCTGGGGCTGCAGGAAGCCAGTTAGGCGGACCCTGAGCTGTGGACAGGCATGCTTACGATCTTCAGATTCTTCTAGAGAGGGAGTCAACTAGAGGAAGTCCAAGTGGTACCTTAGGAAGTATGGGGCTCGGGGACAGCATCTCTTGCCTCATGTTGAAGGTTGACCTCATTCTTTCCAGCTTTATTGGATGGCATTCTAACCCCAAGGTGACTGTATTTGGAAGCAGAGCCTTGAGGTAATTAAAGTTAAATGAAGTCGTAATGTGCGACCCGCATACCGCAGGACTGGTGTCCTCAGATAAAGAACACCACAGATGAGCATCCTCTCTTCCCTCTCTTTGCATAGACAAAGGCCAAGTGAGTTCACACACAGCCAAACTCCAAGGCATGTATCCTCCTGTCTGTAGGCAGAGGAGAGAGGTCTTACCAGGATCCAACTCTGTGGGCACCTTGATCGTGGGCTTCTATATTCTAAAGAGGCAACTAAATGTGCGTTGTTGTTTAAACCTTCTCAGCTTGTGGTTCTTTGTTACAGCATCCTGGAGACCTAAACACACCTGGGAACAAGTGCAGCCTAAACACAGCCATATGCACAGAGAGCTTTTCATGCCCTCCAGTTTCCCAGTGTTAGAAAACAGAGGATGGGCCATGAGCAAGAGGTCTTGATTAAGGGGAGCAGAAGTGGAAGAAAACAAGGTGATGGGTGTCTGCCATATGTAGAACACTGTCAAGGCAGTGTTCACTCACGCACATTTATTTAACTAGAGTGTTAAATCTCTACTTCTGCCAGGCATTATACTAGACAGATTTGAAATGTTAGGAAAGACCTCTACCCTCAGAAGGCCTACCAGCAGGACTAAGGCATGGCAGTGTTACGATGGACCCTTATATCTTAAAGAGAGAGTTGACGGACAAACACCCTTTGTGGAAAATCTGTGAACTTAGTGATTAGTGTACTCTCTACTCGTTCATCTCATAAGGAGGGGGGCCAGTATGTGTGCCTCTTCAGTGATTGCTCCCCTCCCATCCCTTCAGTCCCCAAGAGAAGGCTGTGTGACACCTCCAGCCTCTGAGCTCAGCTGGGTTCCAGATGTGACTCTGGAGTCTGCAGGATTGAAAGGTCATGGAAAGGTAAATGCATACAAGTCCTCTAACCTATGTGATGAGGGAGCAGGTCAGGGCAGGGACTTCAGCTTTGGGTCAGACAATGCCAGCTTACCGAAGGTCGTGAGAGGACATGAGAAGCAACCAATCCCCACCTCTCAGCCAGTAGCCTAGAGATTCCTGGACTCCCAGGATACTTTGCGAACCTGGGGTGAGGCCCTTGAATTTTTACTCATCCAAGGGGTTGTTACCAGAGTTTTGTTTTGAAGGAAGAAAAGAGAAACTGGATTTCCCTTCTGTTCCTCCTTCTAACTTCCTTTCTACCCCCTTCCAAGCAGAGTGTGTGACTTCTCCTGCTCAGCTCAGCAGTTCAGACCCTGTGATCTTCTGGGCTGCAACATGAACTTCATTGGATTAGCACTGATTGCCCACACAAGTTTTTTTATATTGCTTATTTTCTTTTATTCGAGGAGAGAAATTTTATTTCTCTTATCTCACACCTTTTTTTTTTCAGACTATAAATGTACCAATTGGCTTCATACCAGGACAGACCTCTGGGTTTCATAAAGTGGCAATGGAAGAGAAATGAACCTAAAAGTTCCCAGGCACTACGGCCAAGGGTGGGAATGCAAGAACAGTGTGCCCTCCTCAGACTTGACCAGGAGGCTAGCTTTCAAAAGGGTTCTGACTCTTGCTTTGACTCTCTTTCACTTTAGAAGTTTTAAGCCAACATACTCCCAAATGAGACTGACTGGAAGGAAAATACTGAAGGAATTTTATATTTTTACAGCTGGATTTAACAGGAAGACTGAGAAATAACCTGGGATTCTGAATGACCGGCTCAGGCCTGGAGTACATGCTTATGTTGTCTCTCTGTCCATCTTCTTTGTTCAACTCTTTGGGTCAAGCAAGCTATAGCTGCCTTGTGTAAAAGGATTAGAATAAAGGGGTCCTACAAGCAGCCCACTTAGCTTGTGACATGGAGACAGACTGGAGGGATGTCCCAATGGACTACACTAAAGATGACTTTTCTCTTTGCCTAGGGTAGCTTCTTGCTAGTGCTTCCCCAGTATGTGTCTCTTCCATGGGGTCCACCCTCTTCTACTTTCAGGTTCTAGAAGAGCCTTAGACCCTCCAACATTTAGATCTGAATCTTCAAGAGCTCCTATCCAAGATCCCCACCTTCAAGTGGGATTCTCACCCAATCCCTGACCTAGAATTAGTGTGTTCCCCAGTGTACATCGGCCTGCTCTCCCTGCCACTTTACTCACTCACTGGGTTAGGTTCTTTGTGGGTGGCGCTGGTAACTTGTAGGGCAGAGTACAGAATGGTGCCAGACAAGTTCCCCAGGAGACCAGGCATGGTACAGAGTGTAGTGCTTAGGACTTACTGTCACCAGGATACCATCTTCTTCTGATTCAGCTGAGGGTCCCTGCTGTGCTCATTTTCAACCTTTTAAATATGCTCTGAAGTTCTTCTCCATAGAGTCTTCAAAGACAAGCCATGGAGCAAAGCAGAGTGTAGGGCTCGTGTTGTTGCGAAGTGGTTACTCTTAAGATATATCACATTTATCATTGTAGGGCATCTGCCTGGTTGGCAAGAGGAAGCATGTCCCAGAAGGCACCAGGCTAAGGAGCAAACAAACAGGGAAGAAACAAGCTAATCTCCAGTAAACTTTTGCAGCATTTTACAATAAAAATATCTATGTGGAACATTTTTCCACATTAGTAAAACTTGCAACCTTGTCTTTGAAAAATCCCATTGTCACATTTATGCTTTCCTTAATGCATCTAGACTTTCGAGTGTGTTACTCCAATCCTCCACACTGTAGAATCAACACAGGTCAGAGGTTCTTGCATTTCAGTGTCCCTGTTGGATAGATGACCTTGGTCATTGCTGTGAGACTCTTTTGACCCTTTGTTTCTTTTGACATCAAAGAAAAATTGACTCTGATATTTAAAATCTTATACAGGGGCTTAGTGTGCTGGCCTAGCATACTCAAAATAATCCTAGTACTACAGAGGGGAAAAGATTAAAGGTTAAATAGTGAGTTCGAGACTAGCCTAAGCTACATCAAGACCTTGTTTCAAAAAAGGAATCTTACTGCTATGCTAGAACCAGCTAAGGATTGTTAGATCTACTGCTGCCATCATGGAGAAAAGAAGCTTGGAGGGTAGGGACGGGGCCAGGATGTATGTTTGTGACGACTCCTCTCCGTGTGCTGTACAACTGTGGCTTGGGATGTGTCCTCTAGGAGACAAGAGACTCTCTTAGACCTGGATCTTAACCCACGCTGGAAACCTCTGACAGGCTTGTTCCCAGCAGAGAGGACACTGGAAAACAGATCCTAGTGGAACCTTTGCAGTAATCAGAATGCAGTTCCTGCTCAGTTTGCCAAACTGCTAGCAGACACTGAGAAATCCAATAAAATTTCCCTCCTTTACCTTCCAGATCCATGAATATCATGGCTGGTACCCACCTGGACTGTGACCTTTTGGGAAATGCAGCAAATCCACGCTACAGGTAATTTCCGGGATGACTCAAGTTTTCGTGCCTGTGACTCCAGTGATCCACAAGGGTCTTCAGTTAAGAGGTTGATTTCTAGCGAATTATCCACAGTCCTGTCTCAGCTGGCATCCCCTCTATCTTTATCTCTGCTAGAGTAGGGCAGGGACCATTCCTATATCAGGAAAGAACTGCATTCTCCCAGTACTTCCATCCTTTAGGAGGCGGGGAGAAAGACTATGTTTCCATGGAGATCATCAAGAAGGCATCTTAGAGGAGATTGGAGGCTGGGTAAAAGGGGACAGAGGCAGTTTGGTAGTTGAGATTAAAGATTAAAGCTCACCACAGGCAAAAGCAAACTGATAGGATGCCTAAGAGCTAGAGGTCATGACTTCTGTATACTGTCCCTATGGGTGGTTTGACCCACTGACCTCCAGAAGAAAGCTGTAGTTCTGCTCCTATGAGCAGGACACTGCCAAGGGCTACCGATGAGACCAGCAGTGCTCAGGAGAAATATAATGATGGAGTAGGGTCGGGACCACAGGTTGATTAGCTACCCAGAAACGTCTGCATTTCTCACATCCAGGTTTCCTTGCCTCCTCCTCCTCCTCCTCCTCCTCACGGCCTCTAGGACAAGCTTTTCCCTGCATCCCTTTCTCTTTCCCTTCCCATCCTCTAAGGATGAAAGTACCCCATTTCCAAGCACCAGTTGGGCTAGATAGCTCACTCCAGCCCTTCCTCACAACATCTCTCATCCTCATCCTCGCTCTCACTCTCAGCTTTCAGCACTCCCTTCAGAAAGACAGCTGCAAACTGCCTTCCCAAAAGGAGCTTGCCTTCCCAGAAGTCACTGGCCAACCAGTCTGTATCCTAGACTTCTTTCTTTGGAAATCCTTGATATTTCAGACAGAAATGCCATGCAGTTTTCTCACTAAGTATTGCACAGACCAAGGGACCACCAATGTCCATAGGTTAATATCAGTTAGTCCTGGGGGTAGCACACTAGCACTAGAAATATTCTCTCTGTCTCTGTCATTGTCTCTGTCTGTGCCTCTGCCTCCCTTTCTCTCTCCTTCCCTCCCTCTCTTTCTCTCTGTCTCTGTCTCTGCCTCTCTCTCTCCTTCCCTCCTCCCCTCCCTCCCTCTCTTTGTCTCTGTCTCTCTGTCTCTCTGTCTCTCTCTCTCACACACACACACACACACACACACACACACACACACACACACACAC
>JADRCC010474945.1:0-10390 GCA_019843855.1 Hylomyscus alleni
TATCTATCTATCTATCTATCTATCTATCTATCTATCTATCTAATCTATCATCAATCTATCTACCATCTATCTAATCTATCATCTAGCTACTCTCTCTATCATCTATCTATCTATCTATCTATCTATCTATCTATCTATCTATCTAATCTCTACATATGTATGTATGCTATTAATCATAGAACAAATGGAATATCTATATAATTATATCTAATTTAAAAAAATATCATTGTAGCCTCTGATTTAGAGGATCTGGAACTAATACTGGCCTTAGGATAACTTCCTTATATCATCATGGTAAGAATCGCTTTTAGAAAAAAGAATAAAAACTCCTGTAAATCCTCTTGCATAACATTGGCAGACATCAAGATCTCTATTTTTATTAAATTCTTGAGATTTTATTCAATTGAAATGTCTGTAACAAGAGTAATTTCTGTTTAAGTACTCCAAAAAGTTTCCAAAATATAAGAATTATCAAAATTAGTCATCATGTGTATTCCAGATGATTTGTTTCTGCAAATAGCTAGTTGACAGATGAATGGAGAAACTAATAAATATGAATGTGTGGAGTACATTTGATGAAATTAAAAATATATTGTCAAGGAACTATGGAGATCATTTTAGAGTCCTAAGTGAGTATGTGGTAAAAACAAATATACAAAGCCAACAACTCAGCAGCTTCTTCCATATTTCACCTGGTTATTTGACCATTTGGAACACTTCTTCATCATACTCTACACATGAAGAGACATACCATTTCCTCATTGATAAAAAGATGGCAGTGATAAAAAATTAGCTAACTTAAACAATGTCACATTGTTAGAACTATATAGTCGGATTATATTACCTAGTATTGAATTATAAAATATACCAACTAAATTTATTTAAAAAGATATTATGATCTAGAACAAAAATAAGGAAAAAGGTACTTCCTGTTTGATGTGTTTTCATAAGATTTTATAGGCATTTTAATCACATACTTCTTTCAATATTTAACTTTACATTTCATTTTTAAAAACTGTGACTTACACTTGGATTTTCTCCCGGGGAGAGTACTAGGTATATCAGCTATAGCCTGGGGCAAATGCCATGTCCAGGAGTTGTTGGCAAGAACAAAACAGACTTTTCGATTTTCATGTATGCTTTTAGTCCTGTTTTGGTATTTTTTACTTTGTTAGGGTTTCTCATTTTTTTGTTTGCATTTTCAACTTCTGTTCTATTGCTACTGTTGTTGGTTTTGAGAGACAGAGGGAGAAGGAGAGAGAATATAGTATTGGATAGGTAGAGGTGGTCGGATTTAGGTATAATTGAAAGAAGAGGAAGGACAGTGACCAAAACAAACAGCCTAAAAATAAAATAAATTATAGAATGAATAGATTAGTTAAGTAAGAGCTCTGTACAAGCATTAAAGTAATCAATTTCCTTAAAAATGTTCACCATTAAAGAGAAATATCACTGCTATCCTAACTGTCCCTCTTTCTGTTACTTGACATCTACACCACTAATCACACTTAGAGTTTTAAATGGATACAGCAAATAGCTACTCTGCCCAAGATAAGACTAACCTGAAGGGAGGGGAATTTAGGTACCATTGATTCTTTTCCTTTGTAGAAATTCAGTTGAAAATATGTCTGAATATATTCTACAAACGATGCTCAAAAGCCACATTATTTTGCTGTCACACATTTCCTACCATCATACCGCAGGGTAAAAATGTTTTTGTAACTAACCATTGAGCAGACAAAGTGAATTATGCAGAAAATTACCAATAAGTAGACTGCCTAATATTATCTGCCACCAACCAATCCTGAAGACCATTCACTTGATCATCTGCAACCTCAGATTTTATTAGGTTTTTACTTTTTAAAAACAGAGCTTTATATTTATTTTAATATTAAAGAAAGGCGGCTACTTTAAAAAAGTTAACATAATTGTAATAAAAGTGAAGTAAAATTTAAAAGATATCTGATTATTGCAGCTTTACGTAGTCAACTTTATTCAGAGATAGTATGCAATTTGTATTGGTCCTAAGAAACAGAAGAGAGAAATCTCTGTAAAATCAAACAGAAATGACCAAGATGGCCACTTTCACCAGAAAAGAATAATGTTGACTTCACTTACTTTGGACATACAAATTTCAACACCTATTGATTTTTGAAAGTCCTCGCATTAGCATTTCAAGCCAATCCTCCCAAATATCAGCACACCAAACATTATTTTAAATAACATTTAAATAGCATGGAAAGATATGATGTCTTCTGCAGACGACACTTCAGCTTTATGATTTCAAGATGGGGTTTTCTTCTGTGATGGAATGATAATGTTAGCACAATCTATTGTCCCTCTTCCTTGTAGATATCATGGTAAATAAAGTGCCTTCATGTGGCAAACTAAAGCACAGAAATTTATACCTGCAAATATATGTATATCTTCAAAGTTCTTCCTTGTCTACTAATACACATCTAGAGGGGCTTTTCTATGTTTCCAATGTTAATTCTTTATTTACACCAAATATATCCTATGAATTCCAACTCAGAGAAAACATTTTTAATTTCTCCCCCTGCCTTATGACCCTAATTGTGATTTACCAGGGTGGTACTCATTAGTATTGTGTGAGTTTTCTCTTTTGCTGTTATATCAAAAACTTTGTAGTAATATATTTGTGTCTTTTATAAGTTATAATATTTATAATATTCTTGAAGTTACACAAACATAGCCTGAAGAGTGTATTAGTCTAGAAAACAACAAGTTACAATACTATTCAGAAATAGAAACACACTCTAAATTTACATGAATATTTCTCTATTGACATGCACCTATAACATAGGTAACATAGTTTTCAGGTTTACCATGCCTCAAAGTAGATCTTGAGGCATTTTCTCAAGTTCTGCCTGAATTTCAATAGAATGCAATGTAACTTTCTTTTTATCGACAACATCTTTGATGCTAGTAGCTTCTCAATATATTCCTTTTGCAATTGGCCAACACTTTTCTTCAATCGCAATATATGTAAAACTACACAATCAGCTTTCCAATGGCATGAAAAAAAAAGCATCTTTCTCTTTTCCAAAAGCCTTTCATGATGGTGTGCAATTACAACCTCAGGTAAAACATTACCAGTGCAGCTTACCTCTATCACTGAAGTCATCGACTAGAATGATTTCTGCTATCAGACTCTCTGGTGTTCGGTTGATTATACTGTGTATGGTCCGCAAGAGTGAGGTCCAACCTTCATTGTGAAATGGAATAATGATGCTAGTGTTTGGCAGCCTTTCAAGGTACATCTTGTGCTTACAGCTGGAGAAAATTGGGGAAGAAAAAGATGTCCAATGTAAAACTCTAACATAGATCACACAGTTATCTCCCCATGCCGCTACATTTTATTTAATAGAAGTTAATATAAATATCAACTATTTAAAACAATTTCAATGGAAAATATGATTAAAGTTTAGGTGGGATTTGAATTTTTTCCAATTCACTTGTTTTTTATTAATTGGTTATTTTATTTATTTACATTTGAAATGTCATATCTCCTGATTTCCTCTCCTCAAACCATCATCCCATCTCCCCTCCCCCTTGACTCTTAGAGGGTGCTCCCCAACCTACCCATCCACTCCCACCTCACCCCTCATCGAGCTTTCCCAGGACCAAGGGCCCCCTTCAATTGATGCCAGATAAGGCCATCCTCTGCTACATATATGGCTGGAGCTATCGGTTCCTTCATGTGTACTCTTTGGTTGGTGGTTTAGTCCCTGGAAACACTTGGGGTCTGGTTAGTAGATATTGTTGTTCTTCCTGTGGCATTTCAATCCCCTTCACCTTCTTTATTCCTTCCTTTATACCTAACTCTTCCATTAGAGTCCCTGAGCTCAGTCTGATGTTTGGCTGTGAGTATCTGCATCCGTTTTAGTCAGATGCTGGCAGATCCTCTCAGAAGACAGCTATACCAGTCTCCTGTCTGGAAGCACTACTTGGTATCAGCAGTAGTGTCTGGGTTTGGTGTCTCCAATGGGATGGATCCCTGGGTGAGACAGTCTCTTGAAGGCCTTTCCTTCAGTTTATGGTCCACTTTTTGTTCCTATGTTTCCTTTAGACAGAAACAATTCTGAGTCAAAGATTTTGAGATGGGTGAGTGGCCCCTTCCCTCAACTAGGGACCATGCCTATCTACAGGAGGTATTCTCTTCAGTTTCTATCTCTGTGCTGTTGGGTATTTCTGCTAATGTCATCTCCATTGGGTCCTGGGAGCCTCTTGCTTACGTTTGAGAGGTTCCCCCATCCCCCATCCCCATTGCTACATATTTCTATTCAATTCCCTGACCCTCTGGAAATCTCTCCTGTCTCTTCTCATACCTGATCCTGTCCCCCTTTTTTCTCTTCCCCTCCTCTCTGTCTCTCATGTACCTCCATTCTTCTACCTCCTGTGACTATTTTGTTCCCACTTCTATTTGTGGTTGAAGCATCCACACTTTGGTCTTCCTTCTTGGTAAGCCTCATTCTTTTTAATTATGTAGTTTGGACTGTGGTTTGTTTGACTAGGTTGATGGTATTTGTGGCATGATTGGAGAAGAGACTCTATACCTCACATGTGCATTTACTTGTAAATGACCCTTTACTAAATATAAAGCACAGACACTCAATATCCAAATAAAGAAAATGTTACATTTCTTCATGGAATCTTTAAAAAGTAATCCCAAGTAGATTTGGATGATTATAAAAGTACTGAAAAATGGAATATCAAATAAACTATAGGAAGATCTGAATACTGAGATGCTGTAAAAACATGAACTTGAGTGTAGGCTAACTTGGAAGACAAAAGAAAAGCGGTATATCAGTGATTTCTAATGGAACCAAGTGAGGAAAATGTTTTTGAATGCAATGGATAGATCTGGAGGGAGAGCCAGAGTAATTCTGTACACATAGTTTTGACTTCTAAATGAATGCAAAGACCCCAAATAATTGTGCTTCCATATGTCCATATGTTAGTATGCAGGATAATTGACACTATTTTCATACACTACAGTGTTCTTAGAATGCAAACTATAGTTCCAATAAAAGTACAATAAACATAAAAACATTCTATTATCAACTACTCAATAATCAAGCAATGTCTATATCATGTAGTATTCTCCAAACAAGCCCATGATGCTAAAAAGAAAGTCAATTGCTTTACAAAATTCCAACTAAAACACAGCAGACACAGAACTACGTAACTTCAATTTATTGCCATATAATCTTTCTTTCTTAAAAATATTTTCAATAATCTCCATATAAACTCAAATTATTACCAAACATATATATATGAACAGTTATTTTCTGTTTATTCATTTAGTGAATTATGGAGGGTTTGCTATAAGCCAGAATCCAATTTAGAAATTGTTTTAATTTAGTATTACCATAGCTCTGATCAAATACTACAACCAAAAGCAACTTGGGAGAAAATAATTTATTTCATTCACATTCTCACATAACAGTAGGAGGGCAGAAGCTCAAGCATGAGAGGAACCTAGAGGCAAGAACTGATGCAGAGGCCATGGAGGATTGCTGCTTGCTGGCTTGCTCCCTCTGACTAGCTTAACCAACTTTCTTACAAAATCAAGGACCACCAGCCTAGGAAGAAAATCATTTATGATGGGCTCAGCCCTATCTGATCCATCACTAAGGAAATGCCATACAGGCTTGCCTACAGCCCTGCCTTATGATTTTTTTTTGAGGTTCTCTTCTCTCAGATGACCTTAGCTTGTGTTAAACTGACATAAAACTATGCAGACAATTGACTATTTGTCAACTTGACATACAAACACATCAATATAAAGCCACAATGCTTTTGTTTTTGTTGATTCTTCAAGATTACACGTTAAGATATACATCATGGCTTAAAACATTTTACAAACTTTAAAAGGATCATGGTCTTACAAATTCACTTTAAAAATTTAGCCTCTTTAAAAACTCCAAAATCTCTTAGGATCCAAGGTCTTTTTAAGACTAAAAGCCTCTCAACTATGGGAGCCTAAAAATAAAATATAAGTTTAATACTTTCTTATTTTAAGAGGAAGATGCAAGGCACAGTCACAATCAGATAAAAGCAAAACTAAACTCAATATCCAATATTGGGAATTTATCATGATTTTCTGAACTCCCCCAAGATTCTTGGTTTAGTTCTCAATTTTATTCCATTTTTAGCACACAGCTTCTCTACTCATCTCAGGTGGGTTCCACTTCACCCCTATTGCTATTTTTGATGGTCATCCCATGGTATCTGCATTACCAAAATACACTTTTGCTGAAACTGGGTTGCACTCTCACTAATAGCCTCTTCTGGGGTCTTTTCAGGTGGCAACCTTCCTTCAGTTCTTACAAGGAGAATTACCTTTCTGCCTAGGGGTTGCCCAGTCCACAGTAAGCTGAGCCCATTCACCTTAATCATTCATCAAGAAGTTATAATACATATATGCCCATGTGCTAACATGAGTGGAGCTAATTTTCACCTGATTTTTTCCTATTTTTGTTAATTTGACAAAAACTAACCAGGGCAATTAAAAGTTGAAGATGGCCTATAAAAGGCAGAGTCAAAGTGTATTTTCAAATAGAATTGATGTGGTTTTGTAATTGGGAGAAGAAGAGAAGGAGAATTCTCATGCCTTTCAAGCATAGCAAGTGATTTAACTACTTAGGGCAGTATTTCCTCAACCTTTGGGTTGTGACTACTTGAGGTTTCAGATATCAGATATCCTCCCTATCAGTTATTTACATTATAATTCCTAACAGTAGCAAAGATTGTTATGACATAGCAACAAAATAATTTATAGTTTAGAGTCATTGCAATATTAGACACCATATTAAAGTGTTGCAGCATTAGGAAGGTTGAGATTCACTGATCTAGAGATTGGTGTAAGTACAAGATTTCAGCCTTACATTTAAGCATCTTATAGTTGAGGTGAAAGTTAGCAAGTTTTGCTTGGACAGTGAAGGTGTCAAAATGTCAAGTAATCAAATAACACATTCATCTGTGCCTTTTAGACAACTATCTACCATCTATCAATCAGACATCCATCTTATCAACCTATCCATGCACACACATCTCCCCAAATCTGTATAATTTATGATAAGGAACTGTTTTTGTATGTTCTTGGAATGTAGTGCAGTGGTGCACTGCTTGTATAGCCTGCATGAGACCTTAGGATCAAAATCAAGTACCAGTGGAAAAGAAAACTATAATAAGTATCTGTTGTTGAAAGATCTTCGAAGATGAACATACACCTCAAATAAACCCTTTACACTCACCTTCTCAGGATAACCTAAGTGCTCTAATTAATTTGAAGCTCAATAATGGACCAAATATATCCACTAATATCTTTACATTGGACAGACAAGATATTCTACAAAGAATGAATAACCTCTGGATCATAAGTCAATGAATGAAGAATGAGAACTCTTTTTTGACAGAATATATCTAAAGCATGTTCTCTTCTGCCTCACAGAATTTTACCCACAGGGTTGACCCTCACTTGCCTCCAGTTGAGAGCAGCTTGACCTCACACTGGACTTATTTCTTCATAGTTCCCATCTGTGCTCCAAGAGTGTCTGTGATGATTTCAGAGAGAACAGTTCTAAAACTATTATACTCAGTTTTGCTTGTTTGTTTGTCTTTTATAGTGAATTTAATTTTAATCCTAGACATACTAATTGTACTGCACTTAGAAGAGGAAGACTTGATTGCAAACTGATCAAAATATTGAAAGCACTTATTTTGTTGTGCTATTGGGCTTGAACAATTTTAGATTTGTTTAAATACTAAATCATTAAATGAGTTTTTAATATGATCATGAATGCATTCCATGACCTGGTTATAATTTTTTTTAAATTTTATTATTTTGAAACAAAGTTCACACTGGGGTTTAAATTGTCTGAAATCTACTATTTATCTCCTATTGGTGTTCAGCTTTTAAGTGCGGGGAGTTTCAGTAGTTTCAATATCAGTGTTCTCTCTTTCTCTCTGTGTGTATGTATCTCTGTGTGTCGCTCTCTGTCTCTATCACTGTCTTTGTCTCTTTCTGTCTCTCTGTCTCTCCATCTCTCTGTCTGTCTGTCTCTCTATCTCTCTCTGTGTGTGTGTTTGTGTGTATGTGTGTTTGTCTCTGCTGTCTCTCCCTCAGTTGACTTAAAACTCAGTATGTAGTCAAAGATGGCTTTGATATCATAATCTTTCAGTCTCTCTTTTCTTTGAGGTTGAGATTATAAGACTATAATGAAATGCCTGGTATTCTTTCAATTCTTTCTTTAACTCATGCTTTAATCAGTCTGCCTGCAAAATGTAACTATTGGTTTCACTAAATGTGTATATATTATATAAAAGAATTTATTCTAAATAACAGATTACATGTATTTAAATATTTTTTTTACATAACATATTAGTAATTGACCTTTTTCAATTAACCTACATTACAAATTTATTACTTACTTGCAACTGATGAGTGTTTCTCTGATGTTGAAATTATAACATAAATAAAATTATATAGGTAGAAAATTCTGTTTTGCCAGTGTTCTAGCTAGCTATACATTAACTTGACACAAGCTAGAGCCATCTGGGAAGAATGAATCTCATTTGAGAAAATACCTTCAGAACAATGGCCTATGGGTAGTACATTTTAATTGATAATTGATGTGTTAATTTTAGTGGTACTATTCCTCTGATATTGGCCCAGGGTCAACAAAACAGGATGAGCAAGTCAGGAGGAGTAGTTCAGCAAGGAGGATATCTCCATGGACTCTGAATGACCTCATGTCTCCAGTGCCTACTGTAACATTGCTCAGCAACAGAGAATGACCAGGGAGTTTTAGGATGAAGTAAATGCTTTCCTCCCAAAGTTATAGTTGTGTTGTTTTACTACAGCAATAGAAACCTAACAAAGACAGAAATTGATGCTAACGTGTAGAGTATGTCTATGACAAACCGGACCACATTTTTGGGAAGGAATGTGGTAGCATTTGGAAATGTGGGACAGAGAAGCCACTGGATAACCAGTAAGCTGTTGTGAGAACTAAGAATAGTATGAAGGCATACTATTGAACGTGTCATGGAGAGAAGTATCATTTTGGGATCATGTTGAAGAACCAGAGACCCTTAAGTGAGCCTGGGAGCAGAAATTAGTGACATCGCCGCCCAGTTTGAAGCATGAAACTCCAGAAGTTTGGAGATAGTCACACCGTAAGATGAATGCCATGGAGCTATGGAACTCTGTATGCAACAGAGCAGACATCAAGAGTTCAGAGAATAAAACTGGGTGTAGCTGCTACACCCAGTTTTGTTATTTGAAATGATAAATGTAAACATTGAAAAACATATCTCAATAATCTTTTTCAACACAAGAATTTCACAACTATTTTCATAGTTCCCTGGGGCTGTTCACCTCAAGTTAATCACTAAACCACACAACTACTTGAAATTATGGGATCTGTATCTTTTATTTCCAGTATTGTCCTTTGACTAGGAATAGCTTTCCAAATTATATCCAAAAATATCCTATCTATGCTCTTCTTTACCCAGCAGTGTACTCCAGTGGTTTGCTTGAACACCAATTACAGTTAGCTGGAAGCTTAAATAAAGTGGAACTCACATGCCCTCACCTCATAAAGTTTCTGTTTCAACATAAAGTTTTCTGGTAAGCCCTGGAAAGTACTTTGGTAGCATCTATTCGGCTACCACTTTATCAGATCCTTTTACCCACTCTACATTAAAGACTAATGAAATAAATAAATCCTACTACTAAACTCATTAAAAAAGAGTTCAGAGAAGCAAGGCCATGGTGGTGCATGCCTTAAATCCCAGTACTTGGGAGGCAGAGTCAGGTGGATTTCTGAGTTCGAGAATAGCCTGGTCTACTGAGTGAGTTACAAGACACCTAGGGCTCATGGGTACATAGTGAAACCATGTCTGGAAAAAAAATAAAACAAAACAAAACAAAATACAAAGAGTTCGCCAGGTGGTGGTGGCGCATGCCTTTAATCCCAGCACTTGGGAGGCAGAGGCAAGCAGATTTCTGAGTTCGAGGCCAGCCTGGTCTACAGAGTGAGTTCCAGGACAGTCAGGTCTACAAAGAGAAACCCTATCTCGAAAAAACAAACAAAAAAAAATACAAAGAGTTCAGAGAATATAGAGTGGGTTCAAGATATTGAGCATGGAACCTTTACATCGGTGAACTTTGACTTTGCTTTGATCATAACTGCCCTGGCTATTTAAGTGATTTTTTTTTGTTTGTGTTTTTATAGAAACCCACAGTTATTTTACTCCAGATTTAGGGAGACTTTGTTTTTAAAGAGACTTTAGACATTTTAAAGAGACTGAACTATAAAAGTATGTAGTCTCAGATTTTTCAAAACCTATATTAATAAGG
>JADRCC010474960.1:0-13670 GCA_019843855.1 Hylomyscus alleni
AACATGAAAAACCATAAAAAATCATGATGTTTCTATAATAGTGGGAATTAGCTTTTTTTTTTTTTTTGTACAAACTAAGCCGTGAAGTCATAAAGAATGATCCCCAGCAGTATAGGCTCATTTCTATTGATCAAGTTTGCTGGTCTGAGATCCAAGTTGTTACTTATGTTGAACCCAGGGTTTTTGTCTCCCTCCACACCAGCTATCATTATATTCCTATAAATCCAGAGAAAGAAGAAGGATAATCCCAGCACTTGGGAGGCAGAGGCAGGTGGATTTCTGAGTTTGAGTCCAGTCTGATCTACAGAGTGAGTTCCAGGACAGCCAGGGTTACACAGAGAAACCTTGTCTTAAAAAAAAAGGATTCATGAGAGTCCCTCCCCCCCATAGCAGAATGTTGATAGACCCAATATTTCTCAGTTCATATTCTTGTAAACAAAACTGTTGAGAGACCACGTGTACAGTGACATTGGTAGACAGCATCCCACCTTGCTCCACTCTTTTCCTGAGCACATTATTTCCACTCCCTCTCCAGCGACATTCCCTGAACATTAGAGGGGGGGGTCATAATGTCCTATTTAAGGCTGAACATTCAACGATCTCTTGATCTCTTGTTCTCATCACTCTGAACAGTAATGAGCCTCTCTATTTATTGTTGCTCACTGCTAAAAGAAGTTCCTCTGTCCAAAGCTGTCAATAATACTAATTTATGGACATAAACATAATTATTGAGAAAGCAATTTAATAGGAACACCATGTCCATTTCATAATACAACCACCTAGCTTCTTTACTTGGGTCTGTATTTGCCTCAGCTACAAGTTCTGACTAGGTTTATAGTAACGTTTATGAATTCTCTCCTGTGGAACAGGCAACAAAATCAAACAGAAAGCAGTTGCTATTATCCCAACCAACTTGCCACTATTATACAAGTGAGCATTTTCTGTGTGCCTGGTCAGCATTACTAAACACTAGGTCCAGAGCTGAAGAGTTGTGTTTCTCAGTAGCCTTCATAGCACCTTGGAGCTAAATGAGTGCCATCTGCAGGTACAGCTCTATTTCTCTATGTCCTGTGTCCAAGGCATGTGATGTATGAAGCAATAGGTAATTACCATCTTGTTTGTATGGGTAACCAACTGACCTGACAAAAGCCTTTATTATTTTGAAAATCTCTTAGGAAGCAGGCAGAGGAAGGTAGTTCACTCATTGCACTGAACTTTTCATTTGATAACCTATGGATTCTGGAAATATCATTATATATCTATGCAGGGTGCTTCACTTTCAAATTTTTAAAATTAGTCAGCTTACTCATTATCAAGTTTCCTTTTGACTATCCAGTAATCCTCACTTTTGTTGATTCTCCCTTCCCTGCCTCTCCCTAATATCTTACACTCCACGGGGCTTACTTAATTACACCCCCAGCATTTCCCTGATATTTTTCTATCATACACGTTTTACTATCCATTTTCCAAATATTCTTCCTTCACCTCATATGAGTCCCCTTTGGTTTCTAAGCCCTCTACTGAAGTCCTACAATACAACATGGTCACATACTACCGGAAGCATCTCAGTTTTGTTACATATTGGATTTTGAACTAATTTTTACTTGTTCCATCTTCCAAAATGCTTTTTGCTTTTGTCACATTTTGCAGTGCCAACGTTCTAATGTCTGGCCTCATGCATGGTCATGCTTATGGTTAAGAAATCTTATGTCTATACTGCTCCAATGCTGCTTCTTATTTACCATCAATTCTACCAGTTACATCCCATTATTGTTTTCTCTGATTATATACAGACAACTCCAAATTTACAATTGGATAGTGTACTGTGGCATTTCAAGGAGATGACTAATTGGCAGAAACAGTGTGGGAGTCATGAAAGAATGTAGGATTTTCATTTAGACATTTGACCTTCTGCAATGTCTTGACTTATCTGAGTTTCAGTTTCTTGGGATAAGTAAAGTAGATCTCTGTCATGTCCAAAGGTTAGAGAAGTTTAAAGAAAAAAAGTACTTACAAAAGATATAGCATGGTACTTGGAACATTTTCACTGTTCAAGAAAAGATGTTACCTAAATGGAAACTTAAGACAGAGATGATTTAAAATAAATTAATTAACTATATACATGTTTTTTTGAAAATCACTATATTACAGATGATATTTGACTTTTAAATAAGATCTCTGTTATACATGAAGCACTTATTTGTGGTCTCATTTACAATTGACAATTCATTGTGTGTATATAAATTATCCAATCTAATTTACTCACAAGTGGCAGATAGGATCACAACATGGAGTCTTTGGGTCCCAGTCAAGCACTGCACCATGCAGACTTATCATACATGTGGCAGAATTGCAATACAAGTATGAAAGGAGATAAACTGGAATTGGACAAAATTTATCATTTATAACAATTGCACGATTTTCAAAGTAATATTTCTCACAAAGCAGAGCTTTTGGGAGAGCTGTATTATTGCTGCAAAACAGGTGCATAATAAAGAAGCAAACTTGGAAGTGGGATGGGTTTGACTTTTTATGTCAACACTAGTCAGACAAAGGTGGCTGCAGGTACTAATCGTGAAGTGGGCCTTTGAAGGAGCAGCAAAACCACCCGTGATTATTTGCTTTGAGGATATGATGTCACTCTTATATCAACTCCCCTAGCAAATCATTAGCAAAATATAAATCCCACAACAATGCTAGTAGAGTGGATTTTCTTTACCAGGATGAAGAAAATGCCAAGATCTGGGTCATGGAAAAATAGACTATCTTTGAGCTTTCTGAGTTTAGGTAAATTCAAAGGTCTTTGTGCACTGTGGAACAGATGTCTTAAGTTCCAAAACATATGAAATAGCCAACCTGATGGTCAGAAGAGTAGAGGTATCAGTCTGCTGAGTAGTGAATGTAGCTTCTAAAAAACCTGGCTCTCTGGATGGTGGTAGCGCATACCTTTAATCCCAGCACTTGGGAGGCAGAGGCAGGGGGATTTCTGAGTCCGGGGCCAGCCTGGTTTACACAGTGAGTTCTAGGACAGCCAGGGCTACACAGAGAAACTAAAAAAAAAAAAAAGAAAAGAAAAAAAAAAGAAAAAATGGCTCAACTGGGATGTGGTATACGATGAATGCAGTACAGAAATAAATAAAACAAACAAACAATGTAGGATTATTTTAGGTGAAATTTTCTGCTTTTAAAATAACCATATTTTAAAAAATAAAATAAGATAAATGAGTAAACAGAAAACACACTACCCCCAAAAAAATACCAAAACACTCTACATGCTTCTTTGCCCCAGACCACCTTCCCATGACTTCTTTCAACATGTCCAATAATTCCACATGATATAAATTAAGTTGGAGATACAGTGATATGCATTCATCTCCATTGCCTCTTGCTATGAATTTGAAAATTGATTGTATAACATGGAACCTGATCTATGTTCTTTTAAACTCAGCAGACTGATACCTCTACTCTTCTGATCATCTGGTTATTCTTTCCTTACTCTAAAATATAGATATCGTCCTTTCAACAGAGAACTGTTGTAGTCATATATTAATGAATTATCCTCTTTATTTATGTTTTATTCATTCATTCTCTCATTCTTTTATTTATCAAGATATCTTCATACCTCAACCTCTGAAGATCATTAATTTTCTAAATCATCCTAAGTCTGACTTTTGTCTAGTTGATCTCTAGCAAGTAATGATATTTCACACCAATCACGACTACCTTCAAGTGGTAAGATGCTCAAGTTTATGTACACTTCTTTTCACTCCACTCCTTTCTCCACTTTTCATTCTTCTGTTTCCTTCCTTCCACCCCTCTCTCTCTCCCTCCCTCCCTCCTTTCCTTCTATCTTTTTTTTTCCTGTTGTGCTTGTGAAATCTAAATCTTGTTCATTTAAGGCAAGACCTCTACCACAGACTTATATCACAAACTATTTATTTTGGACAAGGTGTCATTATTAAAATGAAGCCAGGATCCCAGATGTCAGGTCTAGCATGGCCTTGGTGGGGACAAATTAACATGGTTTCTGCCCCTGGGACAGGGCCTGCAGACATGTGTGGATGGCTGCTGTGGGGACTTGTTTGTGTAATAATTAGATATTTTACATTCCTTCCTTAATGAATGGCCTCCCTGCTAACATTAATGACTCCATGATAATCTAAGGCAGGATGAATCTGGGAGGTGATGGTGTGGCTAGTGTTTTAGCAAACTGTAAAAGCTGGGACATTTAGGCTGTGGAAAGAACTCTAAAATTATGAGTTCAACAATATATAATATGAATTTTGAGGGTCTTCATGAATCTTCATGAAAGAAACCAAACCAGCTGGATTAATGAGCCAGCTTGTCACTACTTGAGTTCAAGGTCAGACTGGGAAATCCCAAGGTTTGGCCCAGGTGTGGTAGAAATAGTAATTTCAGAAAGGGGTCCCATTCAGCTAATTTATCACCTGTGTTTTACAGTGGCATGTTGCCTCCCGCACCCAGTTCAGGCCCAGTTCAGCCTCGGGACTTTAGCGACTTCCGCCGAGGTGGTCACCTGGGGAATTAAGCCGAAAGACCTTCAGCAGACTATCAGCTTATCTCTGAAAGAAGTTGCTGGATAGGTTCACACTGAGATACAACTATGCTGGTGACAAAGGCTACTGCCTGAGGACATCTGCAGACATCTGAGTTTGAACTGTTGGTGACCTTCCCTAGTGACTCCCTCCTGACTCTTTCCTGACTTCTCAATGTTTATGTTATGCAAATAACATAAATTTATTTCTGGAGGTTTCAGTTCTTACCTGCCTATATAAGCTCAAAACACCCCCAAGTAAATAGATGCCTTGATAGAACTCTACTTGGCGTCCGTCTTTGTTCTCGACCGTTTCATTTTGCAGGTCCTGTCTAACCTCAGGCTAAATTGAACACAGACCCGAGTGGGACTGCGGGTTGGTTTCAGGCAAATCTCTGAAATCTTTTGCAATGTTAAAAGAAAATGTGTGCTTGCTGTCTCCTAAGAATTTGGGGGCTGGTTTCACCAGATGCTAATTCACAGGGTAATCAAAAGGAAACCTGGAGTAAATGACTGAATTGATATGTAAAATGAAAGACTGGGCTTAAGATCTACAAGAGATGAGCTATCCAGAGAAAGATTTTAGAATACCAAGAGAGAACTGCTTGCAGAACTGTCTCTAGCAGAACACCCAGGAAGAACTGCTTAGAAATCTCTAGAGAAAGCAGATCAGAAAGAAAGTAGAACAGAGAGAAAGCAGGCTGGACCACTGTCTCTAGGGAAGCAAAGGCTGCCAGCTTAGAACCTTGATTTAACTTCAGAGTCCTTTGTTTTCACTGCTCCCAGACACCTCTTCCTCAGAACACCTCTCCAAGCTGAGGCTGGCTGATCCTTGGCACCCAGCCAGGACTTGGGATCATAATTCTCTTCCCTCAACCTCCTCAGTAGGTAGGGTTATTGACCTGCTCAACTAGGCCGAGTTGTGTGTTCTTTTCTTCCAAAGTTTTGATTTATTTTACCAGTGATAGTCAAGTACCAAGGTATGTTTTTAACTAGTTGCAAATATCTCCAAATTTTTCTGGGGCTGCAAATGAATGTCAGCTTGGATTCCAGAAAAATGTTCAGTGCCACAATTTCTAATCTATAAAGCTGTCATCACTGATTTAATTTCACTGTCCTAATGCTAAAGAGTCTAGATTCATTCTTCACCCACTGTTTAAGACTAAGCCAACTTTTTTGTAGTTTACAAAAACAAATGCTTAAAAATCCAAATAAAACAAAAGATTATGAACATTTTTAACCAATGAAATCTTTCCAAGCACATAGAACTACCACATTTCACAAGCTGTTTGACAATCTGTTCTTGGAATACATCATTGTGCTGTTGGCATTCTTAGTAGTCAATGAATGTTATTAAAATTAGCATCATTTGTATTTAGCTTTCAAACATTCTCTCACATGAAAGGATCACAATGTGTTCAACTAATTAAGGTGAATGTTTCAATATTCTCAATACTTTTCTTTTATTTCTAAATAACACAACCCTAACTATTTTATGTATACTTTCAAATTTTCTGATAATGTATTAATAATGAGGAATATATATATATATATATATATATATATATATAAATTCATATATAAAAAAATGCTTTTACACTTATTGACATGTTTCATTGTGAAAAGTTCATACTATTTTCTGATTCTAAAAGGGCAAGTCTAAGTGTTATTAAGCTAACCAGCACTGGACTGTGTTTGTAACTCAAATTGTCCTTGAACTCCTGAACTACCTGACTCTATTTCCTAAATGCTGGGGGGGGGGGGGTCAGGCATGTGTCAATGTGTCAATGTTGTTGCAACAGTTGACTTTGTTTTTGGTATACTTTGACATTTTGCAAGAAATAAGAAAGAAAAATGATATGTCTTAGCTAGTTTGTGTTTATTTGGGGGTATTTTTCTACTTTTGCAGTTCTTTGGTTAAATGTCTTTTCATACATTTATAAGCATCTGTATACTTGATTAATTATGCAAATACTTCTACCAGAATTCATTATGGGCATGAGATTGTTGTTCATGTGGTACAGAGCTTGCTAGAAGGCATAAAGCCATAGGTTCAATCCTGCCATCAAATAATGACACCTAGCTGAGAAGTAGTAGAGAAAGAGTCATGCTTCAGGTATAGACTGAGTTCAAGTCCAGCCTTGCATATATAGCACATTGTCTCAAAAGGGTTTTTTAAAGGAAATAATTCTTCTTATTTATAAAAAGCTCCTTTAAAATAAGTCAACTATAGTACAAATTTTCTTAATCTGGCTGGAGACTATATGATTGTGTTTGTCATGTAAAATTGATTAAGTTATGTAGTCTGATTTGTATATCTTTATATTAACAAATTTGTACATAACATTTGTACAACTGCTTTTTGTATTGTTTACATTTGACTTCTGGTGTTGCTGAAAAAAGAAATAGTTCCATCATTTCCTCCCATGGTAGTAAACTGTAGCAAACATTTTTTTTTTTTTTTTGGTTACAAGTCCATTAGTCAGTCCCATTTTATCTCTTATTGATGATGTAATCCAAATTCATAACATAATATAATAATATTATGCACAAATATTACCAGCCTTTTCAAAATTTGGAGTGTAGCAATGTGATCACATTCTTGCCATATTGGTTTAAGTGAGAATTTGACACCAAAGTACTGAGAAATATTTTCCTGAAAAAATAAAAGAGATCAATATATGGAAGTACATATATCATATTCATGTATTTAGGTTGACCACACCAGGGATGTAGAGTTGATTAGGTTTATAGTACCAAACATAAATTTCCTGACAATGAGTAGGTCTTCAATACAATTGGACAGTTGTTGAATACCCCAAGAGAGAATTAGCACTATTGCAGGTTAAGTTATATGTCCAGGAATTACTTCTTCAGTGTTCTCCTTTGAATATCCAAAATACCTTCCATCTCAAAGGTTAAATGATGAATATTTCTGTGTTTCTTTGTCATAAAAATTCTTTCTTGGAACAGAATTTTCAGTTACACAATAATGACTGTGATTTCTGGAAGTTTTTGTTCTTAGGTACTTATGAATACTTCTGAAGTTGTACTTGTATTTCCTTGTTAGTAGGTACATAAATTAAACTTTGAATTTCATGAGTACCTATCCATTGTTTTATTAGTGACCTTTTTCATTTTTATTTCTTTATTAATTATTTATTTATTTTAAACTCCAGATTTTATTCCCCTCCCAGTCCACCCTTCGACTGTGACTGTTCCACATCCTATACCTCCTCACCCCCCACCCCATCTCCATGAAGATGTCCCCACCATCCACCACCCAGCCTACCAGACCTCTGAATTCCCTGGGGCCTCCAGTCTCTTGAGGGTAAGTTATACCATCTCTGACTGAACCTAGACCTGGCAGTCCTCTACTGTATTGTGTTGGAGGCCTCCTATCAGCTGATGTATGCTGCATGGTTGGTGGCTCAGTGTCTGAGAGATCTCGAGGATCCAGATTAATTGAGACTGCTGGTCCTCCTACAGGATCACCCTTCTCCTCAGCTTCTTCCAGTTTTTCCCCAATTCAACCACAGGGATCAGCAGCTTCAGTCCATTGGTTGGGTACAAGTATCTGCATCTGACTCCTTCAGCTGCTTGTTGGGTCTTGCAGAGGGCAGTCATGACAGGTCCTTTTTTGAGAGCAATCCATAGCCTCGGTAAAAGTGGCAGGCCTTGAGGCCTACCCCTGAGCTGGATCCCACTTTGGGCCTGTCACTGGATCTTCTTTTCCTCTAGCTCCTCTCCATTTCCATCTCTGTAATTCTTTCAGATAGGAACAATTATGGGTCAGAGTTTTGACTGTGGAATGGCAACCCCATCCCTCACTTGATGCCTTGTCTTTCTGCTGGAGGTGAGCTCTATAAGTTCCCTATCCCTACTGTAGGGCATCTCATCTAAGGACCCTCCTTTTGAGTCCTGAGAGTCTCTCACCTCCCAGGTTTCTGGTGCATTCTGGAGGGTCCCGCCAACCTCCTACCTCCCAAGCTTGCCTGTTTCCATTCTTTCTGCTGGCCCTCAGGGCTTCAGTCCCTTTCTCTCGCCCAATACCACATTATGTTCCCCCCACCCCTGTCCGCTTTCCCTCCCAGGTCCCTCCCTCCCTCCCTCACCCCTTGTGATTACTTTCTTCTCCCACACAAATGGGACTAAGGTGTCCTCACTTGGACCCTTCAGCTTGTTGAACTTTTTGAGTTCTGTGGCCTGAATCTTGGGTATTCTATACTTTTTTTTTTTTTTTGCTAATATCCACTTATTAGTGAGTACATACCATGCATGTCCTTTTGGGTCTGAGTTACTCAGGATGATATTTTCTAGTTCCATCCACTTGCCTACAAAACTCAGAATGTCCTCATTCCTAATAGATGAGAATTATTCCATTATGTAAATGAACCACATTTCCTGTATCCATTCTTCTGTTGTGGGACATCTGGGTTGTTTCCAGCTTCTGGCTACCACAAACAAGGTTGCTATGAACATAGTGGAAAGCATGCCCCTGTTGCATGGTGGGACGTCTTTTTGGTATATTCCCAAGAGAGGTATAGTTGGGTCTTCAGGTGGATCTATTTCCAATTTTCTGAGGATCCTCCAGACTCATTTCCAGAGTGGTTGAAACAATTTGCAATCTCAACAGCCATGGAAGAATGTTCCTCTTTCTCCACATCCTCATCAACATGTGCTGTCACCTGAGGTTTTGATCTTAACCATTCTGATTGGTGTAAGGTAGAATCTCAGGGTTGTTTTGATTTGAATTTTAATGTGATCTCATGTACTTGAGAATCAAAAGTTGTTGAAGATTTTTAGAAAGATCTACAGTTTTCTGCATTAAATCTGATATCATCATATGATTATATATTCTCAGTCTTTATCTGGGGCATTGTATACTTTGAGTTGTTATGGTGGCTTGAATGAAAATGTCCACAGGCTCATAGGGAACAGTACTATTCAATATTGTGGCTTTGTTGTAGTAGAGGTGGCCAAGTTTACTTTCAGGGTATTTATAACTTTCTCTTCTTTGTCACTCTGTCTCTGCATGATTAAGGCCTCTCTAACTTAGAGACTGAGACAAAGTGAAAGTTTTCCAGGGCCATTGATTACTGAACTCTGTTATCTATATTTATCAAGATCATTCATTATATAATTGTCTGCTCAACATTAAGTATCTTTTCTCTTCTTTTCTGTTCTTACTCGGTGTTACTATTCAGTTTCCTGACTTTGGGATAACATTCTTTTAAGGCATTCTCTACATTTTTATATCCATTGTATTGTTATTGATAATCAAGACAATCGTTCTATAGGTAATTAAAATTATTTTATCAATAAACCAAATCCTTGTTATGGCGACTACTGTATTTCAACTCTAGCTTATACAACCACCCAGTCTAGTAAAAATTTTTCAACACTTCTGATAAAACTTGAAGTAAATGGTTGTAAACTTGTTACAAAAGTAGAAGATTAGACAAAAGAAAGTTTCCAACTTCTTGGCAACATGACAGCAGCTACCTATCTGAGACTATTGGAGCTGGCGGGTGTGCTTGAATAGAACTCAAAAGCATCAAGGAAATGTTCGTGCTAGACTTGCTCTTAAGATATAAACATCAAAAGTTGGACATGAAAACCTAGTGAATGGCTTATTATCGTTCTATAAATAATGCCATCCGCTTCTCAATGGAAGGAAACAGTTCTTCTACTCTGACATTTATGAAAAATGAATGAGCGCTATATATGCTGATATGCTTTTGTTTTGTATCTTTTGTTATCCACTGAAAACTAATTGGAATATTGTCACTAGTGCTATTGTTGCAGACTAATCTGTTATTCTGCTTCTTATTGAGAATCAAGATAAAAGAATACTAATTACTGCTGTCTAATTAGCATAGATATTTAATTCCTTTCAATTACCTGCCCTTATCTATAACTCCACACTTTTCTGAGACATCTCTGGCAGTTAGGAGAAGTTGATATGATCTGCCTGTTTTGATGAGGACCTCCAAGTACAGAGCTGTGGTTTGTGCATGAGCACAGAGCTAATTACTGACAGAGCTGTGATAAGTGCTTTTAACTTCATGCTGCTTTTTTGACAAACAATGAGAGAGACCTATTAAGTTTTACTGTTTTTCTATTTAAAAATCAGTGTCATTGTAATAATCAATTATTAGCACTTTGAAAATATTCTTATCTCACCAGAATTACTAATATTAAATGTAATGTCAGTGGGTTATTTCAGGGACAAAGGCATTTGCTACCAAGCTTGTTGACCTGAGTTCAGTTCCCTGAATCCACAAGGTAGAGAGAACCCATTCCCATAAGTTGTATTCTGACCTCCATATACATGCTATGAAATACATGTGCCAATATACATATATACATACATACATACATACTCAATAAAAATAATATAAAAATATAATAAAGATTAACCTAGTATTTCTCAACATAGCTTTCAGTCAACATAGCTTTCAGATGGTAACCAGAGGGAACTTATCAGTTCTTCCTAGTATCTGGGATTATTTTCATAGAATACGTATGAAAAGGTTAAAGTAATTATCCTAGTACTGAGTAGATTAGTGAGGCTTTTCATTTAAAGTAATTCTAGTTGTGACAGCAAAGTTTACATTTTCATGTATTATATTAGAAATAGTAGTTAATATTACTGAATTGTTATATACTGAGATAGTTTGCTGAAGATTACGGAGAATATCCAGTGAGATGTATATGCTCAATAAGACCAAGTCACCTCATGGGAAGTTTATTAACATTTGAAATTCTTTAAATTGGAGTTGAAAAAAGTGTTAACATTTCAGATATTATTATAAAAATCCACACAAAAGCATTGAGAGTTAGAATCAGAGAAGTGGTGGTAACTAAAATTCATGGCTGGTAATATGTCAAGAATGAAATACACTAGACTAATATTGGAATACTAGATTTCCATGACTCTCTCTGTGTAGCTCATATTGCAAACTCCTTATTCTCATCATGGCACTCTTCACAGAAGATTCTGCCTTGAGTGAACTAATTTGTAGTTCCTTCTGCAGTGATATCGTAAGTCCTCTCAAAGATTTTTTTTTTCTGAAAGGGGTTAGTCATATGGAAAAAATGGCATTTACCTCGAATTGCATGTGATTGGTTAGGGAGGCTTTTGGACTTACAGATATTTGTATCCATGATAAATTTTTGCAAAAAAATGTGTGATGATGCTTGGTTATGAGTATATATGTATATGTATTGCAAGGTCTTTATTGTAACAAAAGATCTGTTAATTACTGAATAGTAAACTTATTGGAAAAGCATTACTGACCACCGATTATAGTATGCCAGCTGCTCTCCTAGTTGATTGTTTACTTTCTTAACTTCATAGCAATTTCTTAGCCATTCTGATTGGGTAACCAGAGGAACATTTCCCAATGAGTGAAATTAGAAAAGAGATCATTATTCAGATAACTTTGCTTTAAAAGTCTGAGCTAATTTTTTGTGAAAATGTTAAGAATGGGAGATTGTTAGTGTACATGGATTCTTCTATGTGATATGAAAGCATAGCTTTTAAAACTAATGACTTCACAATTTTTCATAGTTATAGTTTTACTTTTCTAATTTCCCAATTTAAAAAATAGCGGCTATCCCAGACATTCTCTTTTACCTTATTGTATTTTATTTTGTTTTATGAAGTGACTCCAGCTCAAATTACATTTGCTTACATGGTTTCCCCCTATCTTTTCCCAGTAGGATCTTAAGGTAACCAGATACCTTGAATATAGTGTATATTCAGAGTAAGATTCCTGGAAGCATTCATTATATGGGTGAATGAATGAATGAATGATATCGAGTAGTAATATCAAATTTTATAGAAGTGAAATCTTAAAATCTTTTCAGTACTTGATAATATTTCCTTTTAATAAAGCAAAAGCAGGTTTAGAGTAAGACCATTTCACTCAATACAAGTATAAAATTAGAAATTATGGCTATACTTTATTCCAAGCAACTTGGCTATTTTCTTTTAAAGTAACATAATGGAAAATATTATCAGTGTATTAAAACAAAACATGACATAACTTAGAGTTATATCTGGGATATAACTTAGAGAGCTTAATATATAAGAGAATCTGTATTCAAACCTTAATAAGGAAACAATTATAGAGCTACCAGGGACTAAACCACCAACCAAAGAGTACACATGGTGGGACTCATGGCTCTGGCAGCATGTGTATAGCAGAGGATGGCCAAGTCAGTCATCAATGAGAGGAGAGGCCCTTGGCCCTGTGAAGGCTCAATTCCCCAGTGTAGGGGAATGCCAGGGCAGGGAGGCAGGAGTGATAGGTGGGTGGGAGAGCACTCTCACAGAAGCAGGGGGAGGGGGATGAGATGGGGGCTTCTGGAGGGGAAACCTGAAAAAGACATAGCATTTGAAATGTAAATAAAGAAAATATCCAATAAAAGAAAAGAAAAAAAGTATTGGGAACATACGCAATGAAACTGAATATCATTATTAATGAACATAGGTAAAAATATTCTGCAGGGTAGAAATAAATAAAATGTGTTTTAAAATACAGTTCTATAAGGTGCCGAGAAGAAGGTATATTTTTTTGTGTTTGGGTGAAATATTCTATAGATGTGTGCTAGGTCCATTTGATTTATAATGTTTGTTAGTTTCATTATTTCTCTGTTTAGCTTTTTTTCTGGATGACCAGTCAATTGGTGATGGGATATTGAAGTCTCCCACTATTAATGTATGGGGTTTAATGATTGATTTACTCTGTAGCAATGTTTCTTTTACAAATGTGGGTGCCATTGTGTTTGGCGGATAGATGTTCAGAATTGAGATATCATTTTGGTAGACTTTTTCTATTAATGATTATGACATATCCTTCCTTGTTCTATTTGATTAATTTTGATTGAAAGTCTATTTTATTAGATATTAGAATGGCTACTCCAGCTTGCTTCTAGGACCTATATGCAGCAGAATGATGGATCCTGTTTCATATCCATTCAGTTAGCCTGTGTCTTTTTATTATGAAATTGAGTCCATTGATGTTGAGAGAGATTAATGTCCAGTGATTGTTAATTCCTGTTATTTTAATGTTGGTGTGTTTCTCTCTCTCTCTCTCTCTCTCTC
>JADRCC010474960.1:13770-28718 GCA_019843855.1 Hylomyscus alleni
AGAGAGAGAGAGAGAGAGAGAGAGAGAGAGAGAGAGCTTCTTTGGGTTTTGCTTGTATGAAATTACTTATTTTCTGTATTTTCTTGGATGTAGTTATCCTCCTTGGGTTGGAGTACTCCTTCTAGTATTTTTGACTCAAAATTTATCCTGACTACAAGAAATGCAGAGATGGTGAATGGAGTAGAGAGTGAGAGAATGACCAAGCAATAACAAGCTCAACTTGAGATACATCTCTTGGGCAAGCACCAATCCCTGACACTATTAATGATACTCTGTTATTCATGCAGAACCCAATAGCTGACTCAGACAGATGCAGACACCCACAGTCAGACACTGGATGGAGCTTGGGGACTTTTATGGAAGAATAGGAGGAAAGATTGCAGGAAGACCAACAGAGTCAACTCACTTGAACCCTTGGAGGTTCCAGAAACTGAACTGCCAACCAAAGATCATACACAGCCTGCACCTGGGCCTCTTTGCATATATGTAGCAGATGTGCAGCTTGGACTTTATATGGGTCCCAAACAACTGGAGCAAGGACAGGGGTTTCAAACAACTGGAGCAAGGATAGGGGTTTCAAACAACTAGTGTGCAGACTATTCCTACAACTGTGCCTGTGCATGAGATATGTTCTTCTAGCTGGGCTGCCTTGTCTGGCCTCAGGGAGAGAGAATGTGCCACCCTCTCAGAGGTGAAGGAGGCAAGGGATTGGAGAGAGGATTGTGTTAGGGGGTAATCAGGATGGAAAGCAATGAGCTAAATGTAAAGATAAGTAAAAAACAAAATACAGTTCCACATTTTAGGTGAATATCAAGGAAGGCTCCAACAGTGGCATCATTCCTAGTTTCAACTCAAATGAGAAAATAACATGCATTACTACTTTTACAAACAACTAAGATAATGCAGAAGAAAGTTTCATATATGTAGAACTCATTCTGAGCTTGAGAAATAGGATTTAGTTGCAGTCTAAAAATAGGAGTTCATTAGTTATCCACTGATTGATTTAACCAACATCAAATGGAAGTCCACAGTGAGTAAAATAATAGACCAGGCCTTCTGAAAGACACTAACCTCATGGAGTATCCCTCTTGTCCTGAGAACAATTCTAACCCAAAGGAGATAGGTTTAAATTCCTTAATCCCTATGTAAATCTATACAAAATTAAAAACCACATCAGAGAAAACAATGACTAAACGTATCTGTGAAGAGATGTTCGAATCAAGATTACTTTACTATAGGTGAGGGGTTTTAAATTCATTCTTTATACAGTCAGATGAACTAAGAGTAAATAAGTTGAATGCAAACAGAAAAAGGAGCCATCATGGTTCACCAGTAGGCTACAAAAGAAACTGGCTTGATTAATACAGACAGACACAAATGGAAGGTTCATATTGGGAACCAGTGGGAGATAGTTTTAAGGTAATCATGAGAGGTCAGACCTGAGTCACAGCTATGGGACAATCATTGAAATAAAATCAATAAAGTTATAAATCTAATATTAACAGTGAATAAACTTATTCGGAATATGAAAAAAATAATCAATTTCAAATCCTAAAAATTTAAGAGTATTTTAAAAGAGAAAAATAAACTAGGTACATTGCTGCATGGTTTTAATGCCTGCACTTGGGAGGAAAAGGCATGTATTTATCTTCAAGTTCAGGGCCAGGCAGGCATGGTCTATTTACTGAGGTAAACAAATTCCCCAGAATGGGAGAAACAAATAACACAATAAATAGTGACTTTAAGACTCTTAATAATACTTTCATTCATATAGCTGTTGTCTCATACCTATTGTTTCTCAACAAGATAACATTTTGTCATATAAATATGTATGGAACATTAGAGAGATGATACAATAAATTAATGATTGTAGTTCCTAATTTAAAAACAGTTCTATATGACTGGTAAGCCATTATCAATAACATCATGTCACTTTTTCAAGTTGTTATATCAAATTTGGGAAAACTTCAATCAAACTTTCATGTATGAGCTGAAAGCTTTCTTAGCTTTTTCCATTTTCATCTGCAATGACTATTTTTAAACTCTCTCTCAATTGATGACATTCATTAACAAATTGTCATCCATGTCCTGAAAGCAATAGTTAATTTTGAATTTCATGTTATAGTCTTTAGCATCAGATGACTTTCAGTCTTCCTGTCAGATAGATTACATATCCTGGGACTGTAACTCATTGACATGTTGTACAAGGCAAAGCAGAACAGATCGATAGTAGTCTCAAAGTATATAGTAAATATATTATATAGTCACTGGTATTCATTTAAAAAACTATACAACCTTTGAAACATACTGCTAAGGTTTGGTCAGCACATACAAGAAGTTGAGATTTAAGAGAGGAAAGAAAAGTGGTAAATATTTGACAATTTTTGGCAGATATGATCAAGATACACTGAAGCCACAGCTGGACAATGAGTAGAGAGTGAGAGACTTTGAAACACTGTGTCCTAAATAGGATGTATTCATCAGTGCCCTCCTCTCAAGTTTCAGAGAGCTCTGCAGAAGTGGAAGCTAAATAACTTCAACAATAGACAAATGGGACCTCATAAAATTGCAAAGCAAAATTGTAAGGCAAAAGATACTGTCAATAGAACAAAATGGCAACCAACAGATTGGGAAAAGGTCTTTACCAATCCTACATCCAATAGAAGGCTAATATCCAATATATACAAAGAATTCAAAGACTCCAGAGAATCAAATAACCCTATTAAAAATGGGGTACAGAGCTAAACAAAGAATTCTCAACTGATGAATACCAAATGGCTGAGAAGCACCTAAAGAAATGTTCAACATCTTTAGTCATCAGGGAAATGAAAATCAAAACAACCCTGAGATTCCACCTCACACCAGTCAGAATGGCTAAGATCAAAAACTCAGGTGACAGTAGATGCTGGAGAGGTTGTGAAGAAAGACGAACACTACTTTACTGCTGGTGGGATTACAAGCTGGTACAAACACTCTGGAAATCAATCTGGCAGTTCTTCTGGAAAGTGGACATAGTACTACCGGAGGACCCAGCTGTACCACTCCTGGGCATATACCCAGAAGATACTCCAATATGTAATAAGGACACATGCTCCACCATGTTCATAGCAGCCTTATTTATAATAGCCAGACACTGGAAACAACCCAGATGTCCTTCAACAGAGGAATGGATACAGAAATTATGGTACATCTACACAATGGAGTACTACTCAGCTATTAAAAACAATGAATTCATGAAATTCCTAAGAATTGAATGGAAATGAAATGGAACTAGAAATCATCCTGAGTGAGGTAACCCAATCACAAAAGAACATAAATGGTATGCACTCTCTGATAAGCCCAAAAGCTCAGAATAACCAAGATACAATTCATAGACCACTTGAAACTTAAGAAGAAGGAAGACCAAATTGTGGATACTTCAATCCTTCTTAGATGGGGGAATAAAATACCCAGGGAAGGAGTTGCAGAGACAAAGAGTGGAGCATAGACTGAAGGAAAGGCCATCCAGAGACTGCCCCACCTGGGGATCCATCCCATATATAGTCATCAAACCCAGATACTATTGTGGATGCCAAGAAGTACATGCTGACAGGATATACATGCTGATATAGATGTCTCCTGAGAGGCTTTGCCAGATCCTGACAACTACAGATGAGGATGCTTTCAGCCAACCATTGGACTGAGCATGGGGTGGCCAATGGAGGAGTTAGAGAAAGGACTGAAGGAGCTGAAGGGGTTTGCAACCCCATAGGAAGAACAACAATATCAACCAGAGTTCCCAGGGACTAAACCATAACCAAAGGGTACACAAGGAGGGACTCCTGGCTCCAGCAACACATGTAGCAGAGGATGGCCTTGTTGGGCATCAATGGGAGGAAAGGCCCTTGGTCCTGTGAAGGTTCAATGCCCCAGTGTAGGGGAATGCAAGGGCAGGGAGGCAGAAGTGGTTGGGTTGGGGAACACCCTCATAGAAGCAGGGGGAGAGGATGAGATAGGGGGTTTCTGAGGGTGGGAACCAGGAAAGGGGATAACATTTGAAATGTAAGTAAAGAAAATATCGAATAAAAAAATATAATGTTAAAAAAAGAGGCAAAAAAATGCCAGATTCCATTGAAACAATGTCTTCCAGACACAACAAGACTGGTGCATATGTTAACTCACAGAGACAGTAGCAATATGCACAGTGCCTACACATGTTCAAGCATGATGGGTGTCTTAAAACTCAGAGAAGGAAGTGGACACAAGCTCCCATCCCTAATCTAGAAGCTATCCCCAACTGACAAGTACTTGCAAAGGAAATACTAGTTTTCTCCAATAGGGTCTCAATGGGTGGTGTATACTACACATAAGGGCAGGCCCCAAGCCCAGCAGTAGAAGGCTAACACAAAACAAATCCAATGGTATTCTTGTAGATTTTATTTGTTTCATATTGCTTTGTTTGGACATTTCCTAACTTACTGACATTTTTTTGTTTTTATACATTGTGATTTCGAGGTTTTTTTTAATACTTCTGTCTGTCTGTCTGTCTGTCTGTCTGTCTGTCTGACTCCCTCTCTGTCTCTCTTTGTCTTTCTACTTCCCTCTCTGTGTGTGTTTCCTGTAATTTCCCTTTGTCCTTTGTTGTTTTTAATTCTTTTTAAAAAATTGTTTGTTTTCAAATGGAAAAGAGAAAGATTGTAGAGTTTTTTGAGTGGGGAGGAGAAATATATGGAAGGAGATGAAATTATATACTGTATAAAAAAGCAGATTGAATAAAAAAAGAAAAAAAAGGAATTTATACTGAACCAGTTCAATCTTAACACTTGGGATTATGTACCTAATTTACAATCGACAAGCTTGGAACTTACTCATAGACTGGGATATGTGTGTGGAGCAAGGATTTCCCTGCTTTCCTGACCTCTTATAAATGATTTTAATGCTGTGTACATAATCTTAGCCTATGAACTCATGATATCTGTGTCATCACCCAGATTTCTGATACTGGGCACATTGCTTAGTCATATTGTACTCATGTTTCTTCAGTTACAGTGAGGATTTTGGTAAAAAAAATGGAGTAAACAGAAATATGAGGGAGTCTTGGATCTAAAGTGTGTGTGTGGGGGGGGGACACTGTCCTTAGAAAGTGTACATGTGCTCTAATGCAGGCAAACAGAATTAGAATCATACATACAATAAATACAAAGATTTCAACTTTTAATAAGATATATTATAAAAAATAAGATATATTGCATAACTATATAAACTTCTCAAAAAATAAATTTAAGCAAATATGAATAAAAACAAGTACATAAAAGTTAAACTAGAGATACCTAAAAAATGTTTTAGAAAGAAAGTCTTTGTTAGAAGCATATTTATGTTTATTTAATAGTTTGTGTTATGGTGATATTCATTCTCATATTCAGATATTATGTTATAATATATTGCAAATATAATAACAATTACCTCAGTTTGGAGCAAACTGTGTAATAGAGATGAAGTATGTCATTGAGGGTCATTTCAAATCCTATAGAAACTGAATAGCAATAATAAATTATGGAAAGTGTTCCAGCATGGTAAACAATAAAAAAACCAGATAATATTAGGTGTTAAAGGCCAAATTTATCTTGAGATTAAAATGGTCATGGCAGAATGAACTTTGTTTTATACATTAATAAATAAACTAATAAACTAATAAACAAACAAACAAACAAATAAATAAATAAATAGATCTATCCCTGTCTAGTTCCAGCAAACCTATACATTAAGACTACACATTTGCCCATATTACTGTTCAGAAAGTGAAAGGAAATGACATGATCCTTTCAGAATCAATGGTCTCTTAAGAAATACCAAAGAAATGTATCACATGGGTTATGTTGGATACCTGATTAGAACAAAATCAGTTATGAACATGTTTTGACATAATCAGATACATTTAAATATGGATTGGGTATGTTGATAATATGGAATTAGTGTTAGTTTGGAGGTGTAATAATGGAATGATATGTATATTAATAGAAAAACTATAATAAGATGTTGGTGGGTAAAAGGGTACTAGGCTTTTGATTATTTTAAAAATATCGAGCTATGTAAAGGAGCTGAAACTTAATAGGGAATGTAATTGGTAAATTTTTGTTTATCATTTCATCTCAGTATGAGGATAGATGAACTAATCACACTATATGGGCTCTTTAGTGTATGTTTAGAAAAACAGACAACAAAGTGGTCTCATTCTCTTTATTTTTATTTCTTTCTCTTTCAGTCTCTCCCTCTCTCCCTCTCCCTCTCCCTCCCCCTCCCTCCCTCACTCCCTCCTTTCCTCCCTCCTTTTATTGTGACTCCAGCCTCTCAAAACCTCTAATCAATTTCCTTATAACAGTGTAGCTAGCAATAGCCATTGTCTATATTGAACAGCAATTGAGAAGACATATAGGCTAGCAAAAAACCTGAAGGCTGTCTAGGCACACATTATGAATGTAGGCCTATACGGGTCTGTGGATATATAACAAACATATTCAAGAAATATTACCTCTTAATTAGAATCCAATATTGTGTGGATTGTTTTGTCTCAAAAGATAGCTGCTTTCATACAAATGAAGAACTTTGGCTAAACAATGTATTTCATGTCCAAACCAGGCAGGTTCATAATTGCTTTGGCTAGATTATTCTCACTGCATGCAGCCAATAGTTTGTTAGTTATTTTTATTTTTTAAGATTTAAGTTTTGAAAGGATAATAGAATTCCAACATTTCTTCATGTTCTATTTGTCATAGTTTTATTTTTTTTTCTGAAAAAAAAAAAAAACCCACCATGACCAAAAATCAAGTTGGAGAGGAAAGGTTTTATTCAGCTTGCACTTTCACATTGTCCTTCACTGAAGGAAGTTAGGACAAAAATTCAAACAGGGCAGGAGCCCGGAGACTGAAGCTACAGAAAAGTGCTTCTTATTGGCTTTCTCCCTATGGCTTGCTCAGGCTTGCTCAGCCTGCTTTTGGATAGAACCCAGGGATGGAACCACCCACAATGGGCTGGGTCCTCCTTCATTGATCACTAAGTGAGAAAATGCCTTACAGCTGGATCTCATGAAGCCACTTCCTCAATGGAGGCTCCTTCTTCTCTGATGACTCTAGCTTGTGTCAAATGGATACACAAATACAGCCATATCTCACATGTTACCTCATTTCACAAGAAATTTGTAAAGCCATGGTAATTGCAGATGGTTTTGTCTATATTTTCTTCAGAAAAAACAGAGTGTTAGTATTTTCATTTTGGCCAGATCATATGTCTGATGACTTCAGATCATTCTACTCAAGATTGTCTCTGAAGATTTATGTTCCTAAAAGAATACTACCCAGACATTATTAACAGATAAATAATGATTGTTAATCATAGCAATATATGTGAAGCAGTGACCACTCCTGTTTGGGCTGTAGAAATGAATATGGAAAATGACACTTGTAATAAGTAGAGCTTAGACTCATTTATTTATTTATTTGATCTTCAGTTTTAAGATAGTTTTGAATGAAGTAACATTTTAAGTCTCATGACTCATAACAAATTATTTGACACCATGACCACAGTGAAAAGTGATCAGGGGAAAAAGTAACAAAAGGTACAATTTACTTCATTCCAGTTATTTTGGTGTTATAATTAGCATTAATGCATTTTTCTTCCTATTGCATTGAATGAACACGTGTATTCCTCTAAAATAGTGTTTTTGAAATAATAATCACTGTCTCTTAGAGAAGGAACATGGAGGACAGTAACAAAAGTATATGGAGTTATCTTGTTCCTAAATACAAAACGTGACTCAACCTCACTTATTGTTTAAATGGAAATACAAGCATATGTCCCTTAATGTTGGAAGTAGATTCTGAGATATATATGCAAGCATGTTATATGATTATCATAAAACATATTTGCAAAACCAACGTATACAATGTCTATCTTATATAACTTTTCACTCCTAGCTTCAAACCTATAGTATCTAACTATACTGTGTAGATAATTATAGCACAAGAGTGAGATTTTTGAATCAAAATATAAATAAACAGATATAACATCATAACTACCATGAGAAGGGGATTTATTTCACGTTCCATTATTGACTTAAATGTCATGCAGTGTTCAACTGTATAACATCCACCAGTGAGAATCTCAATGTCCCATGTTCCATTACACCACAGGAATTTGTCATTCTGCCTCTCTTTGGCCCCAACTATGGAATAGCTTTGTCTACTATACCCTTTTCTGCAGACACAGGCATTATAATAGGTTTGGCTTTATATTCTGTTTATTTTCCTGAAAACCATTCTGTCAGTTCATTTTCTAGTTTTTCTTCTGTTTGTGATAAGACTGGGATTCTTCAAAACAATTTACTTAGAATGGAACCTTTCTTCTATTTTCTTCTAATGGTCACTCACCTGTAGTTAATGAGAATTTTTATGATCCTTCAGAGGCAGTTAGAGAGATATCACCTTGGGTATTATTTGTATTTCTAAAACAATGATCACCTAAATCACAACTTTCTACTAAATCATTACATCCTGTAAAGATGAAAATTAGTCATGCCAAGATCATTTATTCCCTTGTTATATGTATCAAATATTAAAAATCTAGTGCTCTTAAAATATGGGCAATGTTGACTTAGGGTACAATTATGCAAATGTGCTGGTTAAAAAGTAACACTTGGAAAGCAAGAAGAACACACTAATAAGATTAGGAAAGATGCCAGGGATTCAGTCTCTTTAGAAAGATGCTAGCCAAAATCAATTCAAAAGCATGAAGGGAGCATTTTGTCCTCCACAACTCAAGAAGTACAATGTAAGTGTCTTGAAAAATATTTGTAGCATTATGGAAGCACAAATAGAATTCAATTGCCAAAATACATTTCTGTCTAGATTAATAAGTGGAGACAAAGCATCTGCCAGCAACCTCTGTTTAGTTATATTCCTCCAGACCTCCTGCAACAACAACAACAACAAAAAAGATACGGATGTCCTTGTTGATGTCACTTTATAGTCATCTGGGGTTTGGGATTAAAAAATCCTTTCTAGTTTTCATAGTAACTATCAGTTTGTTTAATTTAATGGAGCATTTTTTTTTAAATCTAGCATATTGCTTTGAAACAGTCTCAAGTATCTTTATGTTGCCTTGGAAATGAGCTTGGCTCTAGGATTGGAATAACATGTTGATAAAAATGAGCTTCCTGACTATCATCTTCAAAACTAATTATATGATGAGTGTTTTGTCCCTAAAAAAAATTAAAAGAAAGAAAACAGAGATTATTTGTCATTGAAGGTTTTTCCAGGTATAAGAAAGTGGCTTACCCTACTGATTCCTACACTCTAGATAGTGGGTATACAAGCATAGGTATTTGGTTACATATTGTTCCTTGTGCCTTTTATTCTGCATGATTTTTGACATGCTATCAATTTAAAGCCAGCATTACTATTAAAGGACACATTTTTTTTTTATAATAAGGAATATCTTCCAAGGCTATAGCACAAGTTATGTCAAGAAACCTAAGGATATTTAGCAATGGAAGAAAAAAATGAGAACTGTGATTTCTAAAGTGGACTCCTAAATTGGGGAATTGGGAGAGTTTTCTGTACCTGTTGATGAGGTAGCACAAATACTCAGAATATATTTTCTTTACTGGCAGAGAATCTTAAGTGCAGAAAAATGTTTTTGACACTGTTCCTCCTGTGAGTGTCAGCTGAGTGAAACTCAATATCCAACTGTTGATGAGTCTCTATTACTGTCAGCTAAACCCATTTATCACTGCCAAATGCCATACAGTTTCATGAGCCTTCAGTAGAATTTTTTAACAGCCTCCATTGATGGAGAGTTCATACCTAAAGTGCAGAGAGCTGCTAATTCATCATTTTGACTTACAATATAGAAGGGGGAGAAGGCTACATTTAACTGGTGCATATTTATAGGACTTTGATTATACACATTTGACTTTCTATGCCACTGAGGAAAAACACAACATGCCATTTGTTTATTTTTAATAGATTCTGCTCTTTTTATTTATTTATTTTTTAGAGTAGCTTTAGGTTCATGGAAAAAAATTGAACATAAAGCAAGACATACCTCCTCCTCCTTCCTATCTCTCAAAATGTGGCAGTAATTAAGGAAAGTTGGGTGTGTGGACACATGTGTGTATTGTGCATGAAATGGAATCCTAAGAATTGTGCATGAAATGTATGAATAGTATCAGTGACATTTTTGAACATTAGTTCTTCCTGTTTATTTGTAGAGATTTATGCAGAAATTATTTTTCAGGTAAATGTCTAATGATTTTGGAACAAGTACCACTGATTTATATACTTAACCAGTTAAGAAAGGTTTTTAAACCTTTGAAGATGCGTTTTCATTATTTTGAACATTATATATGGAAGCAATAGATTTTGCAAACCAATATAAATATTGTTGACACTGGATTTGATATTTTCTGTCTGTCTGCCTCTGTCTCTGTCTCTGTCTCTCTCATTTCTATCCACACCAGCTCTCTGCATTTGGTGCCATGCAGTGTTTTCTCCTTTTCATTTATATTTCACTGTGGGTTTCTACAAAATTCTTCAAACATTTATAATTTTAGTGGGTTTTCGGTGGACAATTTGCAAATACTTTTGTCCCAAATTATAATTCAATTTTTTGTTATGTCAGCAGGGTTGTTAAAAATGTGATCACTTTAAATGTGGTAAAATTTAATTTTCAAACTTGTTTGTATTTCATGTCTTTGAGATCATGTCTAAGAACTTTGCCTAATCTTGAATTATGAAGGCTCTCTTAATAGTTTCTAAGAGCTTTTTGTATTTTTACATTTTTCATTTAAAACTATTATGCATTTGCAGCTAAATTTTACATGAGGTATGAAGCAATACACAGTCAAGCTATTATTGCATTAAAATGAATGGAATCTATTTTAGTTCCCAGAATAAGCATTGTATATGGCCTGCTACACATACAAATCCAAGTTTTGATAAAATTTATTATATATCAAGAAAATAAACATTTAAAAAATTAACAAAATTTTCATTAAAAGGGTTATGAACACTATAAAGACTATGAAATTTATAGAAGGCTGTGTACAATTAGGGAACACAAAAATATACACAATATACAAGTGACCCATCCAGGAAATGAAATTTAATCTGAAATTCAAAGCTAAGGGGACCCACTACCCAGAAAAGGATGGGACGATTTTTTTGCAGACAAGAAAAATAACATACTATAGCTTTAAGGTACAAAAGAAGAGCCTAGAAAAATCTGTGGAAGTAAAATGTGTCTGAAAGTAAGTAAACATATAAATATAGTAAGTAGAATTTGCTAAGTTAGAAATCAAGGAGTTAATTCAAATCTTACAGAACAGGAAAGAAATATGGTTCTTATTCTTAGTTCAATCAGAAGCCATCAAGCTATTTCCTACAGAGAAATGGCATGATGGAAATGTTTGTGTTTTTAAGAGATTGCACGGACTGCTAAACTTCACCTGTTTAGTTAGGAAAATATTGGTATTTTAAAAGTATTTGAGAATATATATATATATATATATATATATATATATATATATATATATTATGTGTATGTGCACTTTATTTCTTGACATTGTAATATTTTGACAAAAACACCAGATTAATCTAAGACCATTAATACCTCAAATTACTCTTCCTCCTGATGAATTGCACACCTTCAGGTAAATAAATAGATAAATAAATAGGAATAGGTCATCTTTATATAGTATCCATACCTTTGTTTGCAAAATGTGTGTATACATTTTGCCTCACTACACTACTAAGTGTATAGAACAGATTTTCTACATTTAAAAAGGACTGTGTATAAATATTAATAGAAATGTCAAGAAATGAGTTAAAGTATGCTGAGGAACCAACATTTAACTTGTTTCTTTACATCTGTACAGGTATTTATACGTAGTGCTTTTCAAATTGTATGTTCTAGTTGCTTGTACAGTATTTCTGCTACTTCCACTCTCTTCCATAGTATGTCTCTCTTCATTAGTTTAACTAGATTTTTGCTGTCTGATTCAAATGTGATAAGGAATAGGCAAAAGTATGAAGTAAAATCTAAATATAGTTTATTGTAATGCTAAAAGCCCCTTCTTGTAAATATTTTCATTCATAAACAATATGAAGGATAAAAAAAAAAAAACCAGAGGAAACACTACTTTGAATAGGCCACCAGGGAAGTAAAGGTACTTTAGAACATCATTCACAAAAGCCAAGATATGGAACAATATGTTCATCAATGCATGAACTGATGAAGAAAACATAGTTATATACATGCCAACAATGAAATAGAAATAATTTAGCTGTGAAAATAATGAAATCCTGTCATTTACAGCCACATGGATTGAATCAGAAATCATTAGCATATGGAAATAAGCTGGGCACAGAAAGACACATACTGTATGATCTCACATATTTGTGGAATGTAAACAGTAAGGCCTGCAGAAACAGAGAGAATGATAGCTAACACAGAATAATGGTCTTTGGACAAAGGATGTGTCATTTTAGTTAGACGCAAGGAAGAACTTTGGGAGCTCTATTACATAATGTGGTGATTATAATCAATAACATTCTGTTCCTCAGAAATAAAGTTTGGTGGGTTACTCATACAGATGGTACTTGTAAATCAGATTTTAATAACAAAAATGTAAAAGCCTTGATAATTGGTTTTTCTTTAATTTGACATTTCCATACCTGGATACAATGCAGTGTTTTCATGCTCACTACCGTTACTCTCTTTATCCCCTTACCTCTACTGTACAATCCTTTCTTCCAAACTCTTTCCTTTCCATTATATCAGATCTTTTTGGCTATCTTTGTGACCATTGAGTTTAATCAGGTTTGCATATTTGAAGATGGTTAGGGAGTTATTTATGGGAGCATGGACAACTTACAAGTGGCTATACCACTGAAGAAAATCATCTTCAATTCCCTGCTATCATATCAAGTGCCAATAGCTCTCTAAGGATGTGTGATTTCTCTTACTCTATCTGTGATGGAAAGTTGATTTATTATTTATTAATTTATTATTTTTTAATTATTTCAATTTGAAATAATTCTATATGTAAAGAAAACTTCTTAAGGGGGCTAGAGAGATGTTTCAACAGTTAAGAGCACTGGATGCTCTTCCAAAGGACCCAAGGTAAATTCCTAGCACCACATGGTGACTCACAACTGTCCCTACCTCCAGATGTAGGGGTCAGAAGATATCTACTTTCCTCAAGTAGGTACTGGGCATGCCCATGTTACACAGACATACATGTAGGCAAAACATAGAAATCATGCATACACATAAAAATCAAAATCATACACAACCATAAAAATCAAAATAAATCTTAAAGAAAACCAAACCCTTTAACATTTGGATTTCATAATTTTCTGTGCTTCTAAAACATTTTCCATCCTAGTAATTATCAATGACTCATACATTTAGAATGTGGCTTGGCAAAATCCCATGTATATTCTTATGTGTCATCATGAGATTAGAAGAATGAAATAATTGATAGCACTGATACTATATAACTCCTCCTCTCTTACATAGAGACTTAAGACTAAGCACAAAGCTTTTTTTGCAGAAAAAAGTGAATAGTAAGATACATTTGCAGTTTTTCTTATCTAAACCAGGACCAATGGGTAACATTTCACAGGTGTGTGAAAATAATGAACAATGCAACAAAGGATCTAAAACTCAATGCCATCTTTACTAGGGTGTGAAAATATATCTTTTACTGAAAATAATCTGCCTTACAACTTAGAAGGAACTCATGTCCAATATTGGTTACAGAAAATAGGAGACATCTAGTGAATGACTATTGATGCTCTTAATCATTTTGAGTTTTGAATCATGAGAACAAATCTTTGTCCTAGAGAAGGAGGAATGTGTTAAGTATGTATATGTACTTGTATTTCTGCATCATACAAATTCTGCTTTACTTTTAAAATAATTAAGCACACATTTAAGCTAAAAGATATTAAAAATTTATAGAATATTATTAGCAATAGTAACAACTGAAATAACACAAGTGTTCAATACTATAATGGTTAAAATGGTTGCTTTAAATTCATTTGAAGAAACAGAAGTGAAAAGAATAAATTACAATGTAGAACAATATGAATGAGTCTTATTTATGATAGTTATGACTAGAAGATTGTATAGTATCAACATTTTATCTATATGAAGTAATGAAGTTTATAATATAACTGTAGTATATGATAAGTCTATATGCATCTTCCTTACAAAAGGTAGAATTAATATTTTGTATTTGTAATCAAATGTGTGTTAAGTGTCTATAGATAGAAGTCAGAATAGTGTCTACACTTGAGATCTGTTTATTGCGAAGCAGACCAAGCAAGAGTTTTGAAATTTTGAATATATGTATTCTTAGTTTTTTGTTGTTGTAATTCTAGGTAGTAGTTACTGTGACACAGCCAATGTTCTACACTATTATTAACCAAAAGAGAATAACAATGTAAGGTTAAGTTATACTTAAATGTCTAAGAAGTGGTAATCAATGAATAATGGCCTATGGTTTGGTCAGAATCACTAAGGAAGCCCTTCAAAACAAACTACAAGGAAAGAAATTGGTAAGTGGAGGAAAGAAAAGAGAGGTACCTCTCTTTTCTGGGTACATATAAGTGCTGTTCATGATGGTCCGGTTCCTTATTCTATTGAACAATGAACTGTGTACCACTTTCAATGAGTTTTATGCTATAACACTAATATACTCCATCATTTATGTCAGACTCCCTGCTAAGTTCAATAATTTAAGTATTACTTTGGTAGTCTGTCATGTGAGAACTCAAATAAGAGTAACCAGTTAGTCATAATTGATCAATTAGTATTGAAATTCCCCATGCTTTAAAATATCTCATTGTGACTTTAATGAAAGGGACATACAAGAGATTAAATGGAGACCCAAAGAAGCTTAAAAAAAA
>JADRCC010474963.1:0-24817 GCA_019843855.1 Hylomyscus alleni
TTTTTTTTTTTTTTTTTTTTGTCAAGGGATCTCAGGTTTTGTTTGGATGGTTTGTTCATTGGTCGGTTTTGCTTTGTTTTGTTTTTAACTTTTTATTAATTTTTTGTGTTTCACACTATGCACCCCAGTCCTACTCATCTCCCCATCCCCTCATATCCACCCTCCACCCTTACAACCTCCTCCCAAAAGAAAATAAAAGAAAAGCATACAAAATAAATAAAACATCCCAGTGTGGAAGCTGTGGTGTGTCCCAGTGGGTCCCACAGTATTATGTCTATGAATACATCTTCACTTGCAAATGTTCACTGCAATGAGTCATTGGTCTGTTTTGAGATCTCTGGCTTCTGTGACACCATCAATCCTGGATCCTCACCGAAACTCCTCCTGGTTTTCCTCTTGTTGCCCTGTGTTATGGAGATCCTGCGGCTTTAGATCAGCAAAACTAGCCCTTTCACATGCTCCAACAGTTCACAGATGATGTAGGTTTTGGAGTGGACCAACTCAAAGCCCTGGATCTGGGCCTGGGATATAGCTGAGCTGGTCAGCCCAACGTCTGCCCCATCAGGGCAAACTCTCCAGTACAGTTCTGGCTAAGCCACCCAATGCTGCCTCTGGCTGGAGGCAGGGTCAGCTCTCCTGCTCTCATGCCCACCAGCCTGCTCACCTGTTCCCACACCTCCAGAGCCAGTTCCATTGCACTGCCATCAAGACAGAGACTGCTCTCCCAAGTGCTGAAGCTGGCAAGGGGCAGGGCTAGTTATTCCAATCTTATGACCTGGGGGCCATCTCTCTGGACTACTGCGGGTGGGAAGGGGTGAAGATGGGGAGGGCATAATCCCTTTCGAAGGGCTCACAGCTTTATCCCACACTGGCATTCACAGATATTGTAGCCAGTTTTGCAGATATGCTATACATACTGAACACAAATGCAACCCAAATAACAATCCCAGATGCTTTTCCATGCCTTAATGTCTTTTAAACACTGTACTTGAAGCTATATATACAATAATTCATTTCATTCTTTGACAGCCTGTGACAGGAACAGAGCCACAGAGAACTCAACCAACTTGTGCAAGGTTACACTGCCTGCCAGTTTAAACACTTCATTCCAGATGAGGTAGTCTAGCTTCCTCAATGCTATGTACCTCCATGATGGAATCATAGAAAAGACAACACTTGAATTTAATTCACAAATAACCTTAAGGACAGTAACCTGACCTTGATGGCCATTCTGAAAGAACTATGTTTCCCACGCAGAAAAGCTAAGGGCAGAGTCAAAACTAGCAAACAAACCTGTGCACACCAAATGACAGACACTGGGTTTCTCTTAAAATAACACCAGTGTTCATGATTGAAGGGTTTTATAAAAGTTACAAAATGTAATGTTTTTCTTGTTTAGAGACAACCAAGTAAAACCCAAATATGGCTTTACAGAACTTGATCATGAATTTCTTAAGGTAGACATTCACTGATGTATATACAATACTTATTGATGTGGTTGTGTGTACGTGTTAGTTTGTGCATGTGTGCCACAGCATTTGGCCGTCAGGAACAAATTCAAGTAGTCACTTTTCCCTTTTTCCCATGTGGATTTCAGGGATGGAACTCAGCTTGTCAGGCTTGGTGGCAACTGCCAAAAACGTGTGTGTGTGCATGGGTGTGCGTGGGGGTGCATGGGTGTGTGTGCACATGTTTGTGTGTGCATGGATATGTGCACGTGTGTGTGCCTGTGTGTGTAATTCTAGAAACTATATTCAGCATTAAGAAGTTGTTAACACTCAGTTCTAGTAACTAATTAAGTAAACACAATATCTGACATATACTTTAATTATATTCCCTTGTTTCTAAAACACAGAATCATTTCTTGCACTAAGAAGACTTTCATACCCCACTGCTTATAAAACAAAAGATGAAAGGGCATATTCTGAAGACATGGACACCGCTGCCTTAGAAATTACAGAATTGCAGGTTCTTACTTTAACTGCCATGATAGTGTTGTAAATCCCACATGGCTTTGTCATCTAAGCATCACATACTATTTATTTAGCTATGTACCTGCTGAGCAGAGAATAACACAATCTCTTTAGATACAGTGTCATTGTTCTTTTCTTCCAAAAGTGCTAAACATCATCTTATTAATCTACAAATATCTTTCACTAACATTTTAAACACCTTTTACATCAACATAATTTTTCTTCTTTTTTTTTAATCTATCCACCGCTGTTCCAACAACCCTCATACAAATTACAAAGATGACTTGTTTACGTGGATTACTTAAACATTTCTGGGGGGTAGGAGATAAATATACCCATCATTATCTTTATCTTACTGTCAAGCTTTGTGAGCTGACCCTTAAACTTTCCAATGTCAGAACAAAATGAAAACAAGCCCATTTCCCCCTCCAAATGAATAGCTGGCTGACAAGGCTAGCTGGTGTGCTTAAAGGGTATCTTAGTCACGGGTATTATTTTAAGAGATGAGCAAAGGGGGAAACCCCCGCAGTCCAGCTCGTAAAATATGAACTGAAGGTGCAAAGAAGAGCTCATAAATACTACTTAGAACAAGGGGTTCATTGTTTCCCTCCAGTCCTGAGAGTGGCTCTGCGATCTCAGCCCCTGTCTGTTAGGGAAACCTCTTCCTTTGACCTGTGGCTTTTTTTTTTTTTTTTAAGCCAAGCTACTACATTATTTACGACTGCACCTAGTAGCTGGTCTGTGTGTTCCTTGTGCAACATATACTGAGACATATACTTTTCTTTTCCCCAAGTCAGTATTTCAATGCAGAAGGATGAAAGGGCTTTTTGCTAGAGCTAATGTGGTTGGGATGCTAAACCCATGTCTGTGCCAGTGTGAGGCAGACGGAGGACTTCCCAGCACATTTTCCACCTGTGCACCTCAAATACCAGCTTTGAATAAACTACTCATTCACTGTCTTTTTTTTTTTTTTGGTACTTTTCTAAAAGTATTTTATTTATCAGCCTTATCTACATTGTCTTCATCTAGCTCATTATCCCCCTCTTGAGAATTTAATAAAGGAAATAATTTTTTTTAATATTAGTCTTAAATAAGGTTAATATAAAGAAAATTTGTATGAGAATTGAATGCTGAATTCGTTTTCTTCAGTGCGTTAGTCTTTCCAACCTTTTGCTTCGTTTTAATTCTTTTCCTTTAAAATTTTAATTATCTTTAAGAATAGTAAAGTCCAAAACACCAATTAAGTTTTGTCAAAGGGAGCCTTGAATAGAGTAGAAAAGGAGGCGGGGAGGGGCGGGGAGTGGGAGAGATGGTTGCAGGGGACAGCAGAAGGGCAAGGATTCTAATGCCCTGGGGTGCTCTCCTCCCTGTGGGTGGACGCTGCCACCAACACACGTCTTCCACCTTTTCCTTCTCAACTACAGAGAAAACAGGAGGCTGTACCTAGACTCTCAAACTGGAACTAATTGATTTTCAACTAATCTAAGCCTTCACTTATAAAGAAAGTAGGACCAAAGGCAAATCACAGGAAGGGTGGGAGCGGTAAAGACCGCATGCCAAGAGAGCCTCGGGGCTCCAGAAACTAGAGAACTAAAAGGGGGAGAGTTAAGTGTTGGAGTTGGGGTAGGGGAGAGGAAAGGGTGTGTAATTATAGACAGGGAGAGAGTAAGGAGTCGGAGGTGGCGCTTGGAGCCTTTCCAACGGCTTCCATCCATATGCCCACTCCTTCCTAAGTCCACAGTAACTTGTCATTAGACTTTTGAAACCGACTATTTGGTAGGCGACCATTAAGATATAATTTTTTTATTAAACTATGTTTATAGTAACCTCCCTCTGGGCGGCTGCACCAGTCATTTGGCAACAAAGGAGCTTTAAGAACCATAATGTTGTTGTCTTGATTATAAATGAGAATGATCATTGATGAACAGGGAAGTGGTTTTGTCCTTCGTAGTAATTTAAAGAATGATTGCTGTTTGGCCCAATATTGACATCTCTTGTTTCGGACATAATCCATGGATAGGTGCTACAGGGGTTTCCAATCATCTTTTCTCTCAACCCACCGTTTACACTAAAATCTTTTGTGTGCTTATGGATGTGTTTATATTACACCTGTTAATAACTCTATTGCGGAGAATCCATGCCTTAGATAGCACCTTTATATGTGTTTATGTATAAGTTCCCCTCCACTGAGCACTTGAATCAGCCAAAAGCAGAAATAATATAAATGTGGACATAAGCATTATAGATTTTTCAATATCAGGACAGATATTGATTTTCCTAAGGGAGCCTTCTGTTAGTTCCCTGTAGTTTTCCTTTCATAGCTAACATGCTAAACATGTTGTAAATCATGAAAATCGTAAAAGTTACATCTATATGCTTTATACTAGCACATTAGTATATATTCTTAAAATATAAAAGGAATTGAAATCAATGCATCCATGAGCCAAAAACAACTAGCAAACACAAATGTCAATTTTTACTTTAAGAAAAATATATGTAGGCAATAAATAGCACAAGCTTCCCATTTTTATGGTTTGCTCTGAAATATTTAGTGTTGCATCATTTAGTATCATAAAATAATTAATTAAAATGTTGTTTTCTAATTTTTAAATATCCCACAGTCATATCTTTATGTGGCTGGTATTGTGCTAAAATATTAAAGGTGCACAATCTATTCATTTGCTTAAGTACTTCATACATAAACCAAGTAAACATTTAGGAAAAAGATATAAAAAGCAAAAAAAAAATTACCAGAAAGATAATATTTTGTTCCTCAAATTCAACAAAAATTTGACTGATATTTAACAATTTGAGAGTAGGAGATTAACTTGTAAGTCTCTTACTATAACAAAACAAAAAAAGTGATCAAACCATTTAGATTTGTTTCTGTAAAGTGAACAAGTTGCTAAAATAATTTAAAGGTAAAAATAACGAGCTTGGTTTGCATGTAGATGCTTACACAGCCCAGGTCCTGTTACTTACATTTCTTTTTTATCTTTTCTTAAAGTGTAATCTCTTTTCACTTTTGAACACGAAACTAATTCTCAAGAATCTTTAAAACTAAATATTCTGTTGGATAGGATTCTGAATCTGATTAAGTTAAATGAGTGAAGAGACATGTCAGAGATGCTGTCCACACACTTCCCCTCCCAGGTGCCTTCCCCCAAACACACACCTACCACTACTCACTGCCCTCATTCGGCCTTAGTCTCCATGACATAGACACTTTTTTGAGAGACTAAAAAAAATTAAAAAATAAGTAAATAAATTGCTCTTGAACTCCGTAACAGTGTGAAACACAGTTGCAGGTGATAAATGCTGGTTAATGCTACATTAAAAGCATGAGGATTTTTGTTCAGTTTATAATGATATTGCACATTTACCTTGCCAAGGGTGCTTTGATCTGTCGGATGCATGGAAGAAACACAGAAGTGAGTTTTACACTAAGTAGGGACTGGCTGTAACGTTTGGATATATGAGTAGACGTGGTCTCAGAGTGATAAAATTGTAGCTCAGCTTTACTTCAACACGACCACAAGAAACTCATTCAGGATCAGAATTCATTGTCTAGTAATTTCTCACGAGACGTTTAGTTAGGGATTACTAATAAGGTAAGAGAAAAACCATATGATTTGCTATTGAGGAAAGCATCACTAATCACCTACTTGAGCAGGATCAAAATAAGTAAAGTTTCTGAAATTTAAATCTAATATTATTTCCCCAGAATAAAATAAATAATTCTATGTTGATATAAATATGAGTTTGTAAACATCTGTGCCATCGTATTATGACTAATGCAAGAAAATGTCAGTAATTTTTTAAAAAAATGTTACTTAATGGTAAAACAGGGTTCTAGATATCATTGAATAAATTCTTTTCTGTTTGTTTTCTTATCTATATTTATAGAAAATAATGACATACAAGTTCAAGAAACTAATAATTTTTTAAATAAGAATACCTATTACAAACGAGCAAAAGATTCAGTTTAGTGGAATATATTATTAAGACAGATAAATGTCTGAGCTGTTATTTCTTAGTCATTAATTCTCTTTTGTCACATTTTAGATGATATAAACTCATAAGTAAAGTTGGTCTAATCATTTAGATTTGTTTCTCTAAAGTGAACAAGTCACTAAACTAATTCAAAGGTAAAACAATGGATTTTGCCTTATATTTAGATGCTCACGTGGTCTAAGTCCATGTAAGATGTTTACATCTAAATATAGTGGTTTTTTTGTGCTTTGCATTTAGTTATGCTGAACGAGAGCTGTTCTCCTGACATTCATGAGCTTGACTGAAAAAGCTGCAGAGTAAAATGTACTGTGAGAAATATTCTCATGCCCCTTACACTAAGAAGAAACAATCAAGCCAATTTAAAACTAAGTTTTATTTGAAAGCTCTCACAGAAGCCTGTTAATTATATATACAAAAGGAAATGTCATGCGGAAGACCTGGAAAGCACCTGACATGAAGTAGACAAGGACTTTCTAAAGCTCAGTGCTAAGAGTTTTGTCCCTGGTAACACAAAGCCTATGATTTAGTAAGCCCCTTCTCCTGTGTCCAGGGTTCCCGAGAGTAAATGACCACAGCATATTAAGAAATACACATTACAAACTTGGCCACATGTCACCCAGACTGGTTGCTATCTGACCTCTCAAAAAATATTTCCTTTGAGATAGCATGCAAGGATATTTCTGCTAGGCATAGAGTAAAATATCTTGAAGTAAACCCAGATTGCATTTTCAATGAAAAGTTTTAAAGGTTTTACTTTGCAAGATTCTTGATTCTTTAAAGTTTATTAAATTTGTTGGTTAAATTTTAAGCCTTAAAACTAAACCATGTTTAATGTCACTTTCCTTTAAATATCTAAAGATTGTCAATTCATCTTTAGTTTACACTAAAGTATTTTAAGTTAAAACAGCCCTTGTAAAATCATTTTAAGTAGGTAAGCTACTTAATATTCTTGTGAGAGGGAACACTGGGTAGTGATCTTCCATTTGATATAGACAATGTTTAAAAATTACCATGAAGCACCAGTACTGAATGAAATACAATTTTTTATCTTTGTTGATATTTTTAGGAATTATCAACTAAAAGATTTTTATCTCAAAGGAGAATTTGATTTAGATAAATACCATCAAATCAAGTTTTATATTTATCTTGCCTATGTCAAACATCAACTAGATATGATTACATTTTAATCATTACACTTAAGGAATGTGAGACTGAAACTTCTTTTCTAAACTATTTTTTTCACTGAAGTCCCTTGATTGTTAATATTTTACAGTTTATTTGATCTTGGTTAATTTCATTTAGAGATTTTTCCCCTAGATGAGAAATTTTTTTAGATGAGAATTTTTAAGTAGCATATAAATAGATATTCATATGCTCTTTAAATCACCAAAAAAAAAAAATGGTTTAGAAAGTTGGTTTTATTTTCCCACACATAAACATTGAGTCCTTGCTTTTTTTTCATTTCTTTCTTCCTTTTTTCCCTTTTGCCCAAAGCATTGCTATCCTAATAATTTTCCCTTTTTACAGGATTGCCTTTTATGCACATCTTTAAATTAAATTTTAATAAGCTCTCAAAGGACCAAATTCTATCCAAATTATGACTGTTTAATTTCAGCTTTCCACGTTAAATATATGTGACTCTGTAGCATAGAACAAAATCATGTATCTAGGCGAAAAATGAAACAGAAGCTCTGAAGGGGAGTTTTATAGAATGAATATATAAACAAGGCCACCTACCAAGAGGCTACTCTAACATTAGAAAAACTTCCTCTTTATAATAACACAGATGAACAAATAAACGAACCACATACCTAAGTTGACAAAGCTCATGACCATGTCAGCATCATTCAGAAAGTTGGTATCATGTAGGCTGGCAAGAGGTGGGCTCTGGGTAGTCAGAGGAATCCTTGGAGGTAAGTGCAGACGATGTGCATACCCATTGGGAGAGGCTAGGTATCCCTTTCTTGTCTCTTTGGCCTCTCCAGCCAGGGATACCCTCACCAAATAATCCGACTCCTCGGGATTTTCTTCGCTAGCCATGGCGTTGTAGAGATCCAGCATAAAGAGGGGCGCCGAAGACGCTTGTTTCCCTGGTGAAAAGGGCCTGGGTCTGTGAGGCAAACCCAAAATAGAGAGAATTTCCCTCTGTATTTCCCGTCTTTCATGGTTCCTTAGTCTTCTATAAATAAAGCTGGAGTGAACATGATTGTCTCCCAAGCCTCCTTTTGCATAACCCACTTGAACCCAGCCGCTCCAGAGGAAGCCCACAATGCCCCTAAGTAAAAATACAGTCCAATGCATTTTTGTACAAAAGCAAAACGTCGATATTTTTAATCCTTCTTGTCCACTTGGAAAAAAAATAATAATAATAATCCAGGTTCCTTGGAGGTACACTTCGCCAGTAGCTGTAAAAACAGATTTACCTATTCTTCATGACAGTGATATTTCTGAACACAGCCCCCTCAGTCCATTTTCTTCTCCTGCTTTAAATATTTTAGAACACGACACACGAGCAGTTATTTCTAAGAGAGCTGAAATTCAGATTTCTAATTATCCACAGTTGTTAAGAACTTTTGCGGTGTCGATGTAGCAAAAAAGCTGGCTAAAATTATTTGATCAAATAACCTATGCATTCCTATGTGAAATTTATGATAATCAGGCCTTTGGTATTTGAACTGACGAAAGCTGGTCTTCTGATAGACTGTAGCTCCCAAGTTCTGTCCACTTGCTCTGACTTCTTCTCAACGCTTGAACTCTTTCCAAAACAAATCCTGAGGTCTGAATCACAGATCTACGCTGATCTGCACCTTGGTGTTGGAACTATATTTGTCCGGCAGCCTAGTGATAACTTGAACATCTTTTGTATGGTCTTAGTGTAAAACAAGACCCAAGGTTATACTGTTCAAGTAAATGTGTTTCCCTGAATTTACTTGAAATCCTTCCTGTAAATCCATTCAATCTCTTCCTCCTTCTTACAGTTAATTCCACCTCCAGCAGGCACAAATATACCAGCCCTCTTCAAGGAGATCTAAAGAGAAATGTAAGCACAACCCTGCTGGGAAAGAAGACGCTTCTCATTGTAATTTGAAACTGGTAAAGCAAAAAGAAGTTAACCCTTTTGCTACCAGAAAAGCCTCCATTTTCACAATTTTATAGCCATGCATGAAACATACAACAGTGATATATGGGGTGTACGAGTTCCAGGGAGGATAAAAGCCAGTTTTCAAGTAACAGCCTGAAAACATTGCCACCCAGCCATAAAGAAAAGTTTTAGGTCTTTTTGGTGGAACGCATTTCATACACTTCTATATTAAGTCTCAGGTTGTAGCAAATTAACTTGGTATGACTCAGTTCCATGTTTGAGATTATTTCTAGCTTTTGAAAGTCACTAAAATTTACTTCTTAAGAACTGAAAAGACAATTTTAAAATTGGAATAAATTTATTGATTCTTAACAACAGCTGGCTATTTTAAAGTAAGAAAAAGTAGACAAGGAATCATTAACAAATATATTCTACTTCAAAGAAAGAGCAGTTATAATTCAGGGATAAGAATCACATAGCTCCAACTTAATTGTCTGCAGAAAAGATTTAAGCAGGAATATATATTTCTGATTAAATCAATAGCTGAAATAGGAATATCTTAGATATAGTACTATCATCCTTAACTTTTACTCCATTACCACCAAAATGTAGACATGCTTACTAAAAGATACTTACTACCAAGGGCACTCAGTACTTTGATTTGTTTTAAGTTGTGTAAATAAACGCCAGTTGTGCTAAAGATCAAGCACTCTGCATGACTATACACAGATTGGAAGTGGAATTTCTGAACTTTGATGGGTAGAATAGAAAGCGTGCACCTTTCTAAAATGCCATTACCTAATCTGAGGAAATGAGCGAAGTATGTGTTTATCCTTAATGGTTAATGCCTTTAAAATTTGGAAGTCTGCAATGTTTCTCTGCCTGCTATAATTTTCCTCTCAGGCACGCATTTAACCTTAGCGTTTACAGTGCTTTCATTGTCTGGGACAGCATTCCGATAGCAAGGTAAATTTATCCAGTGAATTCTAGAACTGTGGTGAAATTCTAATGTTTTATTTTTCTTTGCCGAGAGGTGTCTCGCTTCTTGTGTAATTTCTTTTAACGTATTTCCTCTGAGCGAATAAAACAGTCATCTTTCTCATGGTCTTCAGCTCATCAGTGAATGCAAGACACTGAGGGGGCTTCCGATTCTGAAGGAATACGTCATTCCTCTTGTACAGATCACTAGGAAAACTTGAGAGTGCAGTTGAATGTTTTCTCACTGAGAATTCTGCATCATTTCAGGATGCCACTGCAGCAGTCAGAACAGCAGCCCAGAGACTGCGCGCAGGGAGGGCACTGTTGTAAAAGAGACATCACAAGAAAGAGCAGCCATGAAGATTTGCAGTGACCAGATACCACGCCAATGAGCAACAGTTTGAACTTCTAAAATCGCTTGAACTTCTAAAAATCGCTGAAACTTTTTTTTGCTTAGCGTCCAAACCAAACATCCAATTTTGGTCATCAGTACAGATTCAGATCAATTACTCTTTTGTGTTTATAAAATGTATCAAGTAGGCCATGGAAAACCTTAGTATTTTAAAATACTATTTTGCAAGCTGTGAATTTGCCTTATGTCTCATGAGCACAATGAGGTTACAGAGTAAAATCAGCTTCACTAAAGGAGGAAGCAGTTCTTATTTCATATGTATCTATTTTTTTAACACACTTGAAAAATAAAAATAGGGCTGGATGTCATGTCTCAAAAGCTGTTTTCCTGAACTGTAATTTATAATACCAATCAGTATAATTGTAATGTAATTGCTTGCCCAGACGTATATAGCCTTCCATTGTATTAGCAATAAGTTGTTAGCATACTTAGTCAGACTTTAGTATCTACTCTACCCCTAATTCAGACTAGATTTGGCCCACATTGATTTTTCAAATGATTAATGAGGTGAAAAAATAAGAAAAAATTCTAAGACTGAACAGGAAATGCTAGCTACTATATGAAAAGTTAGAATCGCTTTCAACTAAGAGTAAATTACGTTAACACATCTCAATTCCTGGATAGATTTCTACCTAAGTGTTTGAGAGCAACTTAAAAGATAGGGTAGATTTTGTACCAACAAAATAAGGGGGAGGGAAGCATATTTCTGAGTATGTATTATTCAAGGGGTTGAACACACTGCAGAGTCAAGGCTAGAAGAAAAACTGGCTCATCAGGAGAATTATTCTTAAAGATCACCAAGAGGTACTTCTGCAAAAACCCACGCCTTTCACTGGTGCTCTGGAACAAGTTCCACAGTTCACTGTTCTTTTAAAGTTTCTTTTCTCATTGAAATCTGATGCCTTTCTCTCTTGGATCTGTGGTGCAACCATACTCAATTTACCAATTTCAGTTTTCCCAGATTTTCAAAAGAAGCTAATAGATAGTTGAAGCATTTGTAACTCCTTTTTTGTATGTAACTTCCTTCTTATTCCTCTTGAGCTTTGGTTATGCTGGTTTTTTATGTAAAAACAAAGTATCTGGAAAAAATAAAGTCAGTAGGTATCTATAAGACGATTTCAGTGACTGGAGGTGCTGGCAGCAAAGAGAATTCTGGGAAGTCATCTACAGAATCAGCTGTGTCCAGAGGAAGGCAGAACAATACTGCAAAACCATTTTCTGACAGGTAGTTTGTTTTGATTGGCTGGTTGGTTGGTTGGTTGGTTGGTTGGTTGGTTGGTTGGTTGGTTGACTGGCTGGCTGGCTGGCTGGCTGGCTGGCTGGCTGGTTGGTTCGTGTTTTGTTTTCTTTCTTACAGTGACCTGAGAGGCACTGTAGTCATGGGTAGCCTACATTTTATCTGATCATCAGCTACTAAATGAAATCTAGGAAACTGATAATAATAATAATAGATAATAACAACCTTTTGTTGATGTTTGTTATTATTGAATAACCAGAATTATGTAAACAGGATTTTTCAATATGCTCTATATTCACATTTCTAAGATTGTTTTATATGAGTTCAAGAGAATAGATATTAATTATAATAGTTATTTCTTGAGAGAATAAACCAACAACTAGCCATTAAAAAGTAAACATTCTTAGTACTAAACATCAATCTCAAGGTTCCACAACTACTAGATTCCAATTCTGTCAGATAATTGCCATGACTCAGAAGGAAAAGAATTGTGTGATGAGTCACTTTCATTCATAAAACCTTCTGTTATACTGTTACAGTGAAATTCTATTAAATTAAAATTGATAACCCTGGTCGATGTGGTTAAGATCTGTTCCTGTCAACAAATACCTTGTTCTTTTGAATGACAATGGTTTGTTTTATTCGTGCAATGACTGATCTTGAATGTCAGCTTAACAAAATCTGGGAGCTGAGAGATATGCTTCTCTGTGAGTCTGGATTGCTAACAGAGGGGGCAGGAACTACCCCGGAGTGAGCAATACCTTCGACTGGCACTCTAGCTATTGAGTCCTGTTTCCTGTTCTTGACCTCTTTCCCTTTTTGGTGTGTGCATCACTCCACAGCTGCTGCTGTTACCATCCTTCCTGACAACCAGCACCCAGTTCTTCGGTCTTTCAATATGAACTGAAGGCCAGCAGCAACCTGGGACTCCTCGAGCCTATTGTATCTAATGGAAACTGTCAAACAAACCATACCATGGACTGAGTAGGCACTGGGTTGTCCAGTTCACCAAGGCATAGGCAGCCATTGTTGGATACTCCACCCCTATCACATAATTGCATCTAATTAAGACCCTTTTGCAATAAATGTTCATTCCACCAGTACTGTTCCTGTACAGGGCTCTGATTAGTACAATGTTTTGCCCCAGTGCTGCTATTATGGCCCATATTGCAATGCAGGAAAGCCTGAAAATGACCACAGCTTGTTGATTAGATTTCAGCAATAATGAAAAATGCTTGCAAGGTCTCGGCAGAGTGGAGAGGCGCAGAAGAGACTGGGATAAAGTGGGGCATGGAGAAAAGCATCAAGCAAGGCATGTGAGTGAGTGCAAAGTCACCGTTCTTAAACCCACACTTCACACTCTAAAGATGGCTGACTCTAACAACACATGGAACGATTCAAAATTTGTAGAAGTGTGACAGTTCAATGACAGGTATAGCTGTCAATTTACCCTAGTAATTCCCACCTAACAACAAGATAACCCTCAGAAGAAAATAAAATTTATAAGCGTCACTACTGACGGTCAAAATGATCCAATTTGAAGAAAATTTTAAAATTGCACAATGCAAAGTTGCTTTAAATACATGGCTATAGTTTTTCCACAGTATCTTTTGTTATAGTGAATACAAAATATTTCACTATGGGCTGGAGTGATGGCTCATACTGCTCTTGCAGAGAACCTGGGTTTGGTTTCCCAACACTCATGTGGTAGCTGGATCCAATCAGGGAATCCAGTTCCTTCTTCTGGCTTCTGTGGGCACCAGGAACATACATGGTGCACTTACACACATGCAGGCAAAACACTCTCACACATAAAAATGAACAAATCCTAAAAGAAATGTATAGAATTTTCTTCAGAAGCTTTAGGATGAATACTAAGAAAGTACCCTCAAATATGTCACAGAAAAGCTCCATTAACAATTTTAAAAATCATATACGTACATACATATAATCATATATACATATATCACCCAAAAATCCTCTGGAAATTAAGAGAGTGTGGGCTTTGCTTTGTAGTGTGCAATATATTAGGAAATATATACTGCTCAAATAACTAATATTTGAGCTGTATCATATAAAAAATATCTCTGATAAGGTTGGATAATTATCACTTGTAGACAAGTTTGTAGATTAAAAAATGCTAATGGTGAGTTATGCAAAGACCAAAGAAGTCACAATTCTTGAAAGGGACTCAAATATTAATACCTTTAAATGATTAATACGCAATCAAAGTTGAGAACCCCCAAGAAATATTCTGAGACAAATATAAATGATTGTACATTAAAAGGAGCACGTTTCAGAGTCATGATAAAGGTTTCAAAATAAGAGTCAGACCTTTCAATTGATCATTAGTTGTTAATAAGATTCCATGATTCTTAATAAATGTTCATTTAAGTAAATACATGTTTATTCCAGAAAACCATTTACTTCATCCATATACTGAATATTAGCTTATTCTAGGCCTGTTGTAAAAATATTCTATGCTTTTTCTTCGGGTCAGTTGCTTCTAAAAAGATTTTCTCAGGTACTGAAACTTAAATTCAGAGTAGAAATTTTGTATATGTATAGATATATAAATATCTGTATATGTACTATGGCATAATGCAGATATCAATCTATCTTTTTCATAAGGGCAACTGCTTATTACACAATTTTATTTGTTTATAGTTTTTTCTTGAGCTATCGTGTACATCATAAGGCCTCCTCCATTATATTAAACAATTCATTTGAACATCCAGTCATCTGACCTCACCAAAGTAACCTTCATTCCTGTCCTAGATATGTCTAGTTTTGGAGTGTTCTAGCTCCCAGTGTTTGGAGAGGCATGTCCAAGCCTGTTCCTGAAACAGTATGTGAAGTTTCTTCTCTATTTTCCACTCAATTGGATCTCTTCCCCATCTTCACTTTCAAGTTACTTTCTATGTTTAAATCCTATAATTTCTCTTCTTATGCTTTTTATTTTCTCTCTTTTTGATCTGTTCCTCCGTTTACAATAAACTTTATCTCTGTGCCCCTAATTTGAAAAGCCTTATCAGCCCCCACCCCGATGCCTGCCCCTTCTTATCTAGAACTCTCTCTCAAGTGTCACTGTTTTCTTTATCTCTCACCTTTCACCAGTCCTATTCCCAGAGAGAGCTGGATTCCACTCTCCGCCTTCTTTCTTCTTCCTTCCAGAATTGTTGAATCGAATCGTTTTATCTTCTACAGCCCCACATTCCTCAGCACCACACTGATGTTACTAAGTTGCAATCTGACAGTAGATTCTGCCAAACTTTACTATTAAAATGCTTCTCTGCAAATGGATAGAAATAGTGGTGACTGGTTTTAGCAACAGGGATAATCCTTTAGAAAAACAACTGTTAAAATTATAACAATAATAAAAATAATAACATCATAACAGTAAAAATAGTAAAACTCAGGGAGATAACTCAAGTTATTTACTATAACTGAAGTTTTAACTAGCATCAGACTACACTTGGAATAAAGAAGAATTATCACTGGGCTGAAGTATAGCACCTTACTTTAGATGTGTTTAATCCTAATTTGTGACACATTTGTGTCAATACAGGACTCTAATTAAGAACAATATAATTTCTTGTTATGTCACATCAACACCTTTTATGTCTTTTCTAGAAAGCTTCACTAGATATAATGTCTATTAATAGTATGGTTACATGCTACTTATTTGCCCATAGTTTTTTGTTGTTGTTGATATTTACCATTTATGTGCCGGATATTAAACAGATAATTGTATTAATATCAACAAATTTCACATATGAATTTATAAGATTAAACTGACTGAGACCAGGGCTATGGTTTCATAATTAACTACAAATAAATTTTCATAAAAGAAGCTATTGGTGATCCATTTTAACCACCAGTCTTGAGCATATGCTTAAGTATGTTTTTTAAATCAGTGATAAAGACTTCCTTAGGTAAAGATTCATATGAAAATATTCAGTAAACAGATTGGAACAACTGGCAACTGAATGAACAGGTCCTGCTTTAGGAGTTCAGTAGGTAGCCTGGAGCACCACCAGTGTTCTCAACCTTCCTTAATCAAAATGTTCTGATGTCAAACGCATTTGGCCCCATAATTGTGAGTATACGAACATGTTAGCATAACTCCCTTGCCAGATTGACATATAGGTCATTCACATGCATCGATATCAGAATCATTTAGATGAATCAAACCAGTAACTACAGATCATGATCTCCAAACTCATTGTCTATGCGATTGTCTTTATAGTTAACCATATGCTGCCAGAATCTTCCCACCAAGTAACCATCATTTTTTTAAAAAGATTTACTTATTTATTTTATGTATGTGGGTACACTGTCACTGTCTTCAGGTACATCAGAAGGTGATGTTGGATGCCCATTACAGATGGTAGTGAGTCACCGTGTGGTTTGCTGGGAATTGAACTCAGGATCTCGGGAAGAGCAGTCAGTGCTCTTAACTGCTGAGCCATCTCTCCAGCCCAGTAACTATCATTTTTAACATGTATTTAAAGAATGTCGTAAAGTCCTTTGGTTCTTTTACTTATTTTTTCCACACCCATGAGTTGTGCAGGGGACTTGTAAAGGGTATAGTGTTTAACAAAGAAACTGCTTGATGCTTACAATCAGGAAACTAAGTTGACATCTTACTCTCCGAATGACGCTGGAATCACGCAACCAGAGGATAAGCAGTAACAGTAATTTAACTGAATCAGTTTCCTGACAGATAAAAGGAGAGAAAAATCTCTCACTGTGAAGTATTGGATGCATTAAATAAGAGGATGTGTGGGAATATGTTTCATACATATCAGGGTTTCATAGCTTATTGGCAGGAGTACCTGGCTCAGTAAGACTGAAATTCTTTTTTATTTTGTTATTGGTTCTCTTATACTTTAATCAGTTAATCAGTTAATCAGAAAAAGAGAATATACCAGTCTCTGAAATAACATTATCGTATCTGTGGATATAAAATGATTGGAATTTTGTTGTGTTATCTTTCGACACAATCTGCTCACCTTTTGAAACACATACCGCCATTCGTGAAGTTCTCTCACAAGCTTATTGGTGTATCTCAAATCTGTTCCACCTGAACCCTAATGCAGTGGCAAAGGCAAGAGGGGAAAATAATTTTTAAAAAAATTAATTACCTTATTGCTCTATTGCTCACAAGTTGTTTAATTTAAAGTGTGCACTTGTCCTGACATTCTCCATTCTTGTTGATGGATATAGTCAGCTTAGGAACACTGAGTATTTTCTTGGCTTTGAGTCAAGTCAGCATTATGCAACCAGCTCTGGGCTGGGAAAGGAGGCATCTAATGCACACAGCGAAGTGACAGTGAGGGTGTGATAGCTGCCAGTGGGGACATGCACTCTACTCACTCTGAGACACAGGATTGATTCAAATACTAGATTTGCTACCATCTATTTTGTTGCATGTGCTAAGAAGCAATTAACACCTCTGCCTGTTGTCTTGTTTTAAAACATTGGCTATTAATAATATATTTAGAAGATTATTGTGATTCTCAGTAACATGGTACGAGGATACGCTTTTATAACTATAGAGCCATCGTAACTGCATTTGTAAATTGTTATTCAGGGCATCCCCATGGCAGGTGTTTGATTTTCATACCTTCAACTGCAATTATAAATATTAAGCGTGTAACTATGCACTTAGAATAAACAAAACTATTAGTGACGTGGAAATATAATCTGCAACATTTTCCAATCAAACTTTACCATGAAGTCGTTTCTTTAATGAGCTTATTAACGTTGTGCAAAAACATATTCTAAGACTATAGTCCTCCACAAGAAGGAGAGAAGAATCTGTCTTAAAATAATTAGAGAGGCAAAATAATACGGTGCTTACGAAGTATATTCTGAGTAAAAAATTTAAATGCTGGTCCTGTGTTTCATAGTTTTGTAATCAGATATTGCCTGCATTTCTTGATGTTTAGATAAAGGTAAAGATAAAAAGCTCCTATCGATAGCTAAATAATCAGCCAAAACATTTATCTCCTCAAGAACATTTTCTTCTGCTGATATAACACAGGACAACACTATCCACGGTTTACCAAATACACTGAAAGAGCTGTAACAGAACAAGTCATCTCGTCAACTGGAAAGATGGTCCTACCTTTTTTTAATTAAATAAATTTGTTAAGAAATACTACATATAGGCAAGTGGATCTAGCATGAATCCAACATACAGAGTCAATTCCTGACTTTGAATTTTTCTTTCTATCACTGACAAACCAAAGACACTTTGTCACTCAGGATCTTTCCTCTGAGTGGCAAGGAGTAGACAGAAGATAAAATTAAAGCTAGCCTACCCTGTGCTGTCTTAGAAATGCTGGTTATGTTCTGTGGTTAAAAGACTTTAAGATAAAATATCACTCAGAAAATCTTTGTCATCAATACATATAACTAAAAAATGCAATTGATTCTTTTTTGAAAACTTGAATATTAAAAATCATCTTGACCCACGAACTAAAAATAACTATCATTCTAGCACATGGTAACCTTATTTAAGGTTTATTTAAAGTTGAAAATGCTGTGTAGAGTTCAGTGAATACACTGTCTAGTATTTCCAAATACAACTATTTCATCCCATTTATATATTAGTAGAGAGAAGTAGATAAAATTCACAAGTTCAAAATTGCAATCACAATAAGTAGGATCACTGACTTTTTCTCATGTTCGTGAGACTGGAAATGAAAGTCCTTGGGTGTTTGGACGAATTCAAACCTGAACTCCTTGTACTGCTTTCAGACTACGATGCCAAGCCCTAATTAAGATGGTGACAATCCACAGCACTGTTGCAAGACCCTGACAAACACTGACAGGCTCTGACTATTAATGCTTGCAAAATGACATTTGCCTCAGGGTAAAACATTGCCTCAGCGTTTGTCTAAGATTTTGGAACAAATTTAGAAATTGGGATAAAATCATTTGTTTAAGTTATTTTCTTTGGTTGTTTTCATTATAATACTAATATCTTTTTAAAATATATTTATTACAAAAGAAGTAACCCATTTCTGGCGCTAAGGCTTTTGTTATCCTGACATGTGTAGGAAGGTCACAGTTACCCCGTTGTAGAATAATTTTATTTTTAATTATTTTTATGTACATATATGTGTATAGTGTGTGTGTATACATAAAAGAGTCTACCATAGTAGATTTACATAGAATTTTTTTCTAAATATCTTTGGTGTTACCTCTCCAGTGAAGTTTCATAGACTCCCAAATATTACAGGCTATTGCCATTGTTTATGGTTACCCTCCAGAAGTTGACCGTAAAACCCTACTGCAGAAGATACCACCAATTTAAGTCATAGAATATAAAGAGATCGTGTTGCAACTATCCAAAAACCTTTATCCAAGCTGACTAGCTTTCATAAGACACTACACAGGCTACCAGGAGGAGAAGAGTAAGTATCAGACATTCCCGGCTGTGAACTCTACAAGCAGATGGGCCTGGCTAGACTTGTCCACTGATATAACAGTAGTTCCGGTGTCATAACAGTAACCAATTGCTTTCTGATTGGGTATCTCTTCTGCTCCATAAGAAGAAACCCATATCAGTCACTGTTACTGGACCAAAGCCCATGGCTAAACAGGCCATAGGCTCTAAGAGAGAACATACACCTATTACTGCTAAAAGAACATAGCCCTAAACTAACTTCTAATGACTCCTTGTCATAACCATGGCTCTCTCACCCCTCACCTGATGAGCTTCTGTTTGCAGTAGTTGATGATTACCACAGGGATCCACACTGGACCAAGTACAGATGCTGCAGAATACACAGCCCTAATGGAACAGATATACCTTATGCCTTCCTCCCAAGACTGGAGCGTCGCTACAGAAAAGAGAGTAGAAAGAGTGTACCAGCCAGAAACAGCAGCTGACCATAAGGAAACAATGTTTTTGGAGCACAGCGGGACAGCTACATGTGCAAAATCACATTGATTGTGACAGCACACCCAAGGCCAGTGGAAGTTCAAACAAGCTAGACTAAATCCAAGCATGGAGAGAGATGTGAATACAAAGTCCTACCCCTACCTGAGGAACGATGGCAACTGTTACAGCTGGGAGAGGGGCGTGTCAGTTTTCTCTAAGAATGTAGTCATTGACAAGTCAGCCATGTTCCTGTGGAACACACAAGAATATTTGGGCAGCACACATTTGGATTGATGGGGGATAGGCAGAAGAACACAACATTGGGTGGGTATGGAGAGGGTAGACCTGGAAAGAGCTGAGGGAGGTGAGAGAATACGATTAAAACATTTATGAACCTTCCAAAGAATTAATAAAAATACTTTCCAAGAAGAATGTTTGCATGTGCTTTCCTTCTATGCACTGTTGTTTGTGAGTGTATATTATTTGCTTCTTAGGAAAAGAACTTCTAAAATGAGCGTAATAGTGGAAAAACCTAGTCTGGCAGGAACGCAAAGTCTGTATTGCTCCTGTCATTGACTAATCTTACGTGAAAACAGATCATGCTCTCATACTGTTACAACAAACTGATTTACATCAAAGATCGACTAGAAGCCCAGAAAGATAAACAATAGCAAACTACATGGAAAGTGTAAAGCCCATATGTTGACTGGCTAATGGTTTTTACAATGTCTATCCACCCATCATTGATCTATCCGTGTCTATCTTACCCATCATTGATCTATCCCTGTCTCTCTCAGACTCCTTACGTGTGTTGTTTCTGTCTTTGTACTGTACAGGAGACTTCAAATTGTTCTATGAAAAAAGTATACAGAACTGTCCTCTTCAGAAGCATTTCTGCTCAGTTATAATTATCATTTGGTATATGTGGTAGTGATTGTATTGCTTACAGTTTCTTTTTAAAGCCCAGTAGAGGAAGAACATGCTTGAAAATTTCACCTCTAGAGAAATAAGGCTTAAACGGAAACCCAGGAGGACACTGCCACCTTTTGGTCATATAAGTTTTAAAACTGTTGAAAGTTACCATTGCCTTTTTGAATGGAAATGTTTAGACAATCCACTTTTACAAACTGTAATCCTATCACTGATCATAATCCTGTAATTGATAGTTTAGAAATACACACCTTGAAGTTTTGTTTTTCTGTTATACTACCTTGACTATTAGAGTTCTCATTTTGCTAGGTTCATCTAAAACCTTTTAAATCTAATGCATGAGAACAGTTATTCTTGTTTATTCTGCTTTTAAAAAAAAAATGGTTAGCCTAGTAATGAAAATCACAGAGACACTTTCACATCCCAGAACCCACCCAGGAACCATCTGTACTGCTTCTCATTGCACATCCTGCCCGTTCTCTCGGGGCAAAGTTGCAGCACCACACTCAAGATCACCAAAGCACGGACTGAATTTCTTACAACTTTTCAGCCCGTAGATGTTCTGTGTACATAGTTATAGAATAAAAATGACACAGGAGGTGTCTCAGCAAGTCTAGGGACTATGAGGTGAGTGAAAAAGAAAAGGGACTGAGAAATGGACATGAATTTTCATTTGGGGCAGAACCTAAAATCAGCGAGTTGTTTCAAATGATGACAAAGTATCTTGCCTGCATTTATCCTTCACCCTTCGTTCTTTTTAACTTTTCTCTGACCCTAAAGTTTTCACCATTTCTCCTTCTTTCTAACATCTCAATATAAAATGTCAGTCATGACAGCCTTAAGCTCATGACTTTGACAGCCTGTTGAAATTTAGTCACAAGTAATTAGCTTTAGTTGTAGCTTCTTTTGCAACTTCTTGTACTCAGAATATCATTACTTGTTCGGTATTTAAAATGTTATTGACCAATAGCACCTTCATCTCAATATGTAAAAAAAGAAGTACATTAGCTTCCTGGCTTCCTATAATACTGTACATCGTACATATTACATGCAGTATTAAGTATTCTGAGTTTATGGTATCATTCTTGGTTTTAGTGATGTGACATGCTTCCCACTTTAGAAAACGATATTGTCTAACTTTTAGAGAATATGGTGTAACTATTTAGTGCATTTGGTAGGCTCAAGCCCAAATTTCTATTGAGCTTCCTAAAAAATGTCAGATCCTCAGAGTAGAGTATTGAAAGAATTGTTCACGTTTTCTTTGTTTACTTTCTTTCTGAGTCCATGGAGCAATATAACAGAATCTTGTGTATACATTATAACCACTAAGATTTGTCAAAATTGAATGCCTAGATATGTAAGAAAGAAACAAAGCCATGTCACAGAAACCAAGACAGAAGCAAGTGGAAGCATGGGTTAACGACAAATAGGTCAGAAAGCTCACCAGTTGGGCTTTGAGTGAAGATAATATTTTAGCAGGTTTAAGATAAGGCCAAACAATTGTATATTTTCTAATGTTTCCCTATTTAAACTTTGACACTGATTTAGAATTGAACTAACTCATCCACCACATGAAGCAAGCATAGATTAACAATAGAATATAAAATTGCTCATGGACATGGGAAAGTTCTTTCTCGCAAATCTTGGGAAACACAATGGGCTATTCTTACACGCTTAGCCCTTCCAAGGTCTTCGTGAGCCCAGGGACTGCAGCTGGGATGTGCTTCTTTCAGTCCCCTGACGCTGCCTGTAGTTTTCCATCTGCCTCTTACAATCAAAGAGCTCCTTCAGATCAGGGAATTTGCTTTCCTATCATTGAAACTTCAGTGCTAGACAAACAAATATAGCTAATCTATAAATGTTTGTGAATGATTTAACTAATGGAAATCATTTAGCTAAATGTTGGCCATTCAATATCTTAGGGAAATGTTTCGAAGGCTATCAAAACTTCTGAAAATATATTGTACAATATATTCATATTGTAATTTAAATATATTGTAATTTCTAAAAGTTAGACCATGTGTTTAAGCTTTACACTCAAGTAGATAAAAATATAACATTCTTCTAAAACTTTGTACTTCGCTCCCAATCTCCATTTGTACTTCATTTGTACTTCGTTCCCAATCTCCATTATCAAATTTGAGCCAACTCTACTCAAAATAACAAGGTTTCCTTCTTCTAGGATTTCTTTCTACAGAGCATTTAATTCTTCATCATACAAGGGCAACTTCTATGTGTCTGTCTTGCTTGGTGTGCACCAAAACTCAAAATCAAATATAGCTTCTGGGATTCTGGTGGTTAGCTGCCTGAACGGCATTACAGGTCACAAAGAAATGGGATAAAGGACTAACAGCAATTTGAGCAGAATCCATTTGAGAACGTTATCATTAAAGTGCCTGGGTGAAGAAGTTAACTGGTGAGCAGTTAAGGAACAACAGCTCGGGAAAACACTGAAAGGCTGCACTGAGGTTCATCAACAAAATACCTGCCCACGACGGTTCTTTTAAAAAGCATTATATCAGGGCTGGAGAGATAGCTCAGTGATTAAGAGCACCGAATGCTCTTCCAAAGGCCCTGAGTTCAATTCCCAGCACCCACATGATGGCTCACAACCATCTCTAATGGGATCTGATACCCTTTCCTGGTGTGTCTGAAGACAACTACAGTGTACTCATATACATACAATAAATAGATATTTAAAAAGCATTATTATATCCAGATGTAGAGATGACTCTGTGGTTAAAAAGCATACTCTGTAAACTTGAGACGTGCAGTTCAGTTCCCAGCCTCCTTGTGACAGGCTATGAGGAGTGCAGCATAAAAACCCATAAATACTTTTTAAAAGCTGAATAGTATTCCACTGTATAAATGAACCACATGTTCTGTACCCATTCTTTGGTTGAGGGGCATCTGGGTTGTTTCCAGCTTCTGACTATTACAAATGAGGCTGCTATGAACATGGTGGAGCACGTGTCCTTGTGGTATGGTGGGACATCTTTTGGGTATATACTCAAAAATTTTATAACTGGGTCTTCAAGTAGAACTATTTCCAGTTTTCTGAGGAACCATCAGATTGATTTCTAGAGTGGTTGTACCAGTTTGTAATCCCACCAGCAATGGAGGAGTATTTCTCTTTCTCCACATCCTCACCAACATGTGTTGACCGGGAGGTTTTGATCTTAGCCGTTCTGATTGGTGTATGGTAGAATCTCAAGGTTGTTTTGATTTGCATTTCTCCGATCACTAAGGGCTTTGAACATTTCTTTAAGTGTTTATCAGCCATTTGCGATTCCTCTGTTGTGAATTCTCAGTTTAGTTCTATAGTCCATTTTTCTTATCTTGTAAAATTACTCATTTTCCTATCTTACTAACATTCAGTCTACAACAGAGAAAGTCTAATTGTTTTTTGTTACTTGAGAGTCAGGGTTCTCATCTACGAGGTCTTAGTTTTGTTGCTAAAAAGATTTAAACACAGGCTCAGAATAAAGTCTCAGCACCATTTTTTTTTTTTTTTTTTTTTTTTTTTTTTTTTAGCATCTGAAAGAAAACCAATAGGGTAAACTGTCTGTATATCTCTCTCTTGGCAGTTCAGTTCTTGATGAAGGAAATGAAATGAGAAGAATGGAAGCAATGAATTTTGAGATAGGATCTAAGAAAGTGGGCAAGCTCAGCAGTGGAGGAAGGCAAGCAACTGGGGCGGGGTTCTTTAGAGAAAGATGGAGGTTGTCCAAAGTGGGGGAGCAAGTGTGCTTAGGATTTTAGTTGATACATACATACCTACACACACATACATATGCATACATACACACATACATATGCATACATACACACATGCTGGATAGACAGGGGTGGAGAAGGAAAAGTGATACATTTCGAGTTACATCTTAGGAAAGCAGGCAGGTGTAGTTGTGGAAATATATGTGCAGTTGCATTGAGGGACCGGCTCCAGCATACGTAAGGTCACTCAGTTAAGAGGCTTATGATTCTTCCTATCCTTCAGCATGTCTCCAGGTAAGTTAGCTTTCCTGATAGGTGGTCTCAGGTGTACAGGTGACTAATGGACCTAGTTGGATTAACTCTTAAGGAAAGAGGTGAATAGTATGTAATACTTGGGGCACTTAGAATATCATTTCACAACACCAAGCCAGGGTTAGAAATAAGATTCTGCTGCTTGGATGAGAAGAAGAGAGCTTTTCTATAATGGGCTCCAGCAAAAGCTCTGGTACCTTCTCTTTCCATATGTATTTATATACATATACATATACATATACATATACATATACATATACATATA